>JAYJMJ010294021.1:0-10544 GCA_036873875.1 Laminaria ephemera
GGATTATAGGTCGGCGACTCCCCTTAGTACTAGTTAGCACCAGGGTCAACAGTGTGATACGAAGACGTCGGTCTTTTAATCAAGCTGTGCAACAAAACCACAAACTTCTTAGAGGGGGACAACATTTGTGTCAGGGCACCTATGTAGCGAACCAATAAATATAGGGGGGGGTGGTATCGACTCCCTCGAATGTGGGTAAATTAATCATTTCACCCCCTCCTCAGCACATTAAGTCTTTGCCAGGGTATCTCCTATACACCTGCACACAACTTTAACGTCAACTATTTCGCAAAAAACGCACCCTCCAAAAGTAGCTGGGCCCCACAGAAGGCAGCTCGAACTCGTCCCGAGGGACCCACACGTCCGTCCCTTCCTCCGTCGCAGGAATCTCCTCTGATTGCCAGGTCAGCTGCGATTCAAACAGGAACAGCAGACACATAGGCGGTGGCAGGGGGGGGTGGCGGGGGCGGCGGCGGCGGCAGGAAACACAGAACGGGGGTGTCACATGAGCGCGTGCCGCGCAGCGAGCAATGTTGTATTATTTAGCTCTGCAGCCGGTAGTTTAATGTACGTGTTGGGTTGGATGAGGCATCTTCTACCCCAAGGCAAGAGGGCGGGTCTCTCCCGGGATACACCTCTGCACTGAGCACTCAGCGCGGCGGAAATCCTTGGAAATGAAGTAACGGCACTGGCACCTGTGATGCCTTAATTTGAAGAGCGGACTCTGTGCCGTAGTCCAGCACGAGCACCTACCTTCGTTAGAAGGGCGGACTCTATCCAGTGCATGAGTACCCCGAGTTATGAATGCCTAAAATATGGTATTTCTTGACTTAAGAGCGGTTAAACCGGCATGTCCCGCTTGTAAAAAAAACTATAGATTTCCTACTACTGATAAGAGCAATGTGTACTTAAGAGCGCTTGTTTCGGCTTGTCACGAGGGGCTGACCCACTAAGCCCAATACGGGCACCTGCCTTCATTAGAAGGGTGAGCTCTATGTGTATGTTCTTCACATTAAATCGTTCTTTCTAGCCATTGGCATTCAGGTTCCGTGTCGATTATCCACCCTAGAAATACACAAGCTCTGTGGTCACAACCGATCCCCGACACAGACATGCCCAATTCTTTCTACCAGTAAACAACGTTTTGTTCATTACTTTGTTTGCGGAGGCCGTTACTGCGTATAAGGACAAACCTATCCTATGCAGTACGTAGTTCAACGCGGTCGTCTGTCTTCGTTGGAAGAGCGGGCTCAATGCAGTAGTTCTATATAGGGCACGTGCACCTTAACTTGAAGAGTGGGTTCGATGCGCGTGTATGTTATTCACATTAAAACGTTCTTGCTACCCATCGATATCCAGCACATCCAGTGTCCGTGTCGATTCTTCACCCTAGACAGATACAGGCTCTGTGGTCACAAACTACTACCTGGTATGTATGCCGTACGTAGTCCGATATAGTCACCTACCTTCATCAGAAGAGCGGGCTCTATGCAGTAATCCGTGTGAGCAGCAGCTGACTCTTCGTCGATCTCCGTCGCGCACTGTCTGTACATCGGCGACTTCGGGTCCTGGACACACCCCACCTCCCACCTTGAAGACGAACACCGAGTGTGCGCAGTAAAATATTATGGGTACATTGCATTGCCATCGGAACGTCTCGTCATTTCCCCCCGAAACTCTGCGGATTGCGCCGATTTTTAGCAGAGGTTTTCCTTCAGGATTTTACATTGAAAACAAAATGTCACAGAGAGACTCATCCCTGTTTGGCCAGGATGCCCCGCCCGCCAGAATTGGAATCGCAGGGATACCTTCACGTATTCATTTCGGAAACATCCTTTTGATTGTACTTTGGTGTGGGGTACGAATATGACAACGGTTGGTGATAGTAGGGAGTTCCCTTGGTAGATTGGCTCTATTGTTGTTGGAGATTCATAGCGGAATATCCCCGGATTCGGCGGTTTTTCCCGCCGGATGGTTTTCCCCGGCGACTTTCACTTTCCTTTCCCTTTCCTTTCCTCTACGCTATGACCGAGGGATATAATAACATACACATGTCTTCTATATTTGAATGATGGCAACGTGGACGCTCGAGGAGCGCGGCTACTACCTCTTGTTTACTGTCGGCAACCGACCCCTCTAACCAGCTACTGTCCGCCAGCGGGTAAACATTTGAGACCCCTGACTACTAGGAAACGCATCCGGACGGTCCGTTGTGGAGACCCCTACCTAGGCTAACCACTGGCGAAATACGTAATTTCACACGAACCCAAGACGTTAATAGCTTTCGACACCCAAACGAGACGGCGTCTTCTGATTCAAGACATTGGTTATATTTTCCATCTTGGACGGAGACGGTAGATACCAGAGTCAATCAGACAACAATGCGCTAAAGTGGACCGAAACAGCTTATCCTTTTTAAGAACTGCACCCACGTTTGGGGGGAAATTACTTGGAATTAGTATAGATACATTTACGGTGGTGCCAAAGAGAACATTACGTCGCACAGACCAGGTGGCTATCTCCACCGCACCTGATCCCCAGGGATCAAGTCGGGTCGACACGCTCACGCATCCGTATACCACGGCAGCTTGCGCTGCGGTAGTAATAACGGTGACCGTCGGTAGGGGCAGCGCGCTGCCGTTGCCACGGGAACTGAAGGATGCGCCAGCTAACGCTGGATTGCGAATGGATTAGAGTTAAATTGACACACGACACGTATGAAAATACGTGGAAGTGTGGTGAGCCTAAGATTTATTTTTCCCCATCCGCCGGAGGATAAAAATACAAAAAAACATTACGACGTATAGAGAAACGGCACCGGTGCAATGTGTTATATGTTTTGAATGAAAGGAATTGGGGTTGTTGTTCCATGATCTAGTATGACAAGAATACATATTGTGTGGCCATGATCACTGCTTGGGAGCCTGTCGGTCAGCTACGTAGGTAGACCCACGTCGAAGTGCGAGGGACGGTAGCGAGGAAGCTGCGCGATAAAAATAGCGAGAGAGAGTAGCTGGCCAGCGACCAAGCAACAGACCAGACTGTGTATTTTCTTCGGATATAGGGTTCATACCCACGGTGACTGACCTTCCGTCGGCACCCTTGAAAGGCACGCATTCGCTCATCCCGAGGGTGATGGACTCGGGAGACCCCCGGAAAATCTGGACCCGAACCTAGTAAGAGCACGTACACATCGGAAATGTGGATAAAGGGAGGGGAAACTTTGTCACGTGTCGATGTCTCTGGACGATAAAAGGGAGGGGCAGCTTGTCGCGTGTCAAATGTTTCTGGCTATCCTGTATGAGTGACCCTATGTTGGAGCTCATGCTGCGCATTGTCGGATGGAAAAACTATTACTAATGGATATATACAATGCTCAACTTCTATTTTGGAGGGAGACGATCTACAGGGAGGAGGTTAGCGTTATGTCGTGGTTTGGAGTTTTTAGCGACACCGTCCGATCGCTAGCTGGACCCGAACCTAGTATACAAAGCACGTGCACATTGGAGTGTACAAGGCAAGGGTTATGACTTGGTTTCGAGTTTCGGCGACATCATGCGACCGTTATCTGGACCCGAACTCAAGAGAAATTGCACCTAGAAGTGTACAAGACAAGGGTTAATATGTCACAGTCCGGAGTTTACGACCGCTCTCTGAACCCGAACTTCAGAGCGCTCATTGGAACGTACAGGGCAAGGGTTATGGCGTAGTTTGGAGATTTCGGCAAGATCAGTCGACACTGGATTTTGAACGCGCTACATAGAAGCATCGGGAATCACCCAAACGTCTTAAAAGCTGTGCGTTCTGCTCTCATTTCACCGGGAGCAGCTTGCTTTTGAACTTCCGTTGAGTCCTAGTATCATGGCCCTTGTCGATTGTAGTGCTTTGATCGGTCAGCACCGGGTATCGGCTGCTTCGCTTTCTTATGCGCTTGACTCGTGCTACGATAGTTATAGCACTTTCCGGCTTTTTGGTTTCTGAATGACGGGGCTCCTTAACCCCAAATCGTCAGAATGTCATTCTAGTTTTGCAAATATGATATTTTTGTATAATACGTAGGCCATCGGTTTGTTCATCGGGTAGCACTTTCATTCCTCTCAAAATCAGTTTTTGGGTGAGGTTTGGGAGCTCCTCAAGTGAGGAGCCCGATAAACAAAAAAAATGGTGCACCTCTATCGTAGCGTGTGTCGCTTTTTCGCAAAATCGACAGGTCTAAAGTCTACAGCTATGCGTTAACCATTTTCCGACCATTAAAATCATCTATTGCGGAGGGATATGGTAAATAGGACCAAATATGGTTAGTAAAAACAGGGGAATATATAGATTTTTGTGTGTATCATGTGGTTCTGATTACTATGATCCTCCGTAACAGTTATCGTTTACTTCCAAGTACCCTTTTAATACTGCACTGTACAAAAAAACATATTCATTCCAATTCCAACTAACTTGTCCCCGAACCGGGAGTGCTATGTTACGAGGGTTTTTAAGTTTTAACCTCCATCTTACCGGGGAACGACTTTTGCTTTTTTAACTTCCATTCCATCCTAACAATGTCGCCTTCATCCATCGGCGTATTGTAATTGGTCAGCACCGATATCAACAGTACGCTTTTTTTTCTCGCTTCTTCACAACACCTACTGTAGAGGTCTCAAGCCTTCACCCGTTTACTCATGCCAAATGGAAACCACGACTCGTGCCACGATAGAGGTAGTACTTGTTTTGGCTGAAACGTTTTTCTGGATGACGGGGCTCCTTAACCAAAAATCGTCGGAAATTCATCTTTTTTTCTGCAATACGTTTCGTTGTATCCCTATTACGGAGGACTACAACAGTAATGAGGACCTACGATACACACAAAAAACTTATATATTCCACTGTTTTTACTAACCATGTTTGGTCCTCATTACTATGGCCCCCCGTAATAGTACGTGGGATTGTTCATTGAGAAGCACTTCTAATTTTCTCCAAATCAGTTTCTGGGTGAGGCATAGAGCTCCTCAATGTAGCACTTCTTTGTTGAGTTCTGCGATTGGTCGGACCCGTTTTTGGTTGCCTTTTCTCGGCTGTGTTTCTTCATGTACTTCCGTCTCGTCTTCTGGGTAGTACGTTCGTGCGTCTGCGGTTCGGCTGGCTCTGTCGTTCATTCACGATGCCGTCGATACCTGTACCTCTCATTATTTTCCGGCGGTGAGGAGC
This sequence comes from Laminaria ephemera, assembly GCA_036873875.1. NCBI lineage: Eukaryota > Phaeophyceae > Laminariales > Laminariaceae > Laminaria > Laminaria ephemera. The sequence continues at coordinate 5,197 of JAYJMJ010294021.1, forward strand.
CTCAGAAAACAAAAGGTGAACCTCTACCGTGGTATTAGTACTATTAGTAGCATGCGTCCGAAAGGGCTAAAGCTATGCATTTTATGACCCCCATCTCACCTTACCATCAACATGGCTTGAAATTTTGAATGTCCATTCAATCCTGACAATTTAGCCTTTGCCGGCTGTCATATTGTGGTTGGCCAATAGTTCTACGTCTATCGTACCACGGGTCTAACAACCACCACCCCAGACGGCAGAAAACGGCCGAAATCGACCCCCCTCATTTTTTTTTTTGTCGTGTTGTGATTGATCTATCAACCGTACATAATTTAATGCGCTTTTTCACAGCTTGTAGGTTTTTTAGTTTTGATCCTCCGGCGGATGTGGAAAAATAAAGCTTAAGCTCACCACACTTGCACGTGTTTTCATACGTGTCGTGTGTCAATTTAACTCAGATGCATTCGCAATCCAGGGTTAGCTGGCGTGTAGATGTCTAAAAACTTAAGCCGTTCGTTATACCCCCATCTCTCAACGAACACTTACCGGGAACGGCTTGCTTTTGAACTTCCATTCAATCCTGACAATGTCCCCCTTGTCGACTGTCATGTTGTGGTTGGACCTCGATATCGTGACGCCGGGGGGGTCAAGCAGTTGGAACACGGAGGAGAAGCCCTTGACACTACCAGACGCGTCGGACACCTGTTTGCGTCGGCAAAAAAAAATGCGATGGGAAATGAGCTGAGAACAAAAACAAACCCAAGGCTCTGCGCGTGCCGTTTTACCGCAGTATCGTCCATTCCTATTTACGGGGGACCACAGTAATCAGAATCTACGATACACACAAAAACCTGTGCATTAACCCCTTTTTTTTCTAACCGTATTTGGTTCTAATTACCATGTAACCCCGTAGTAATGAAGTTTCACGGGAAATGAGTATCTCCCCAAATACTCTCAAGTGAGGACTCATGAAAAGTAGGTTCACCTGCTACCGCAGCATGGGTCTACACATCAGCTTTTTCACTGATCAGGATAGCACCGCCTGTTGGGTTAATCCCCATCTAGCGCGACAGTGATCGGTTCCGCACGGCCAACGCTACGGTAGGGGGAATACAGTGGGACACCCGATTTAAGAGTCCCTCGGAACAGGCCAGTGTTAACGCTCTTTTCTCCGTGCCGCTCTTATCTCCGACTGGGTATCATCTAGGTTTAGTATAGGAATCACAAGGTGTGGCAAGCCGACTTGACCGCTCTTAACTCTGTTTTCTCTTGTTATGAACGATGGCAAACCGGGTACGCCACTGAACCCCCCTTTCCACCACTTGGTTTAGACAGTCACTGGCAGCGCGAGCCGCCCTTACCCCACTCGAAACCGGGCTTAAATATATGTTGCTGGCGTAGCGAAAAAACGGCCGATGAACTGGCGGTGCGTATCGCGAAATAAAAAAGCAAAAAGTAAATTAAAGTATATGCCCACTCGTGCGGGTGACCCTAAGCGGCTGAAATTATAGCCCCAAAATTGCCCTCTCTACCGTAGGTCCGTCTCGAAAGGAATGAGTGGTCAATGGTCAAAGGACCAAGGCAAGCAACAAATAAGTCCCCCCCACCCCCACGTACATGATGCAATTATTGTCTGCCATGTCGATGAAAACAAGACGTTCTCCGTTCTGGCACTGTAGGGATGCGAGGGTTTATGATGTTACGGACTACGCCCAGGCAGAATATGAGTACACCCTCCCCTAACCCCCCCCCCTCCTCCGTAGCCCCTCCCCCCCTTCAGGTAGCCTTAGTCGTACCTCGATCATGTAGCCGTCTCCGGGAGGGAGAGAGTTCGTGTGCGGCCCTAACGAGGCCTTCAGAGCACCGGCTGTCGGTAATCCCGACGACAAAATCAATCGTTTCTCTTCCGATAGTGCAGGTTCCGGGAGTGTTATAAGGGCTTCTCTTTCTCGGCCGCTTTCTTGGTCTAAGCTGCTGTTATTTCCTGATTCTGGGTCTTGTTCTAGGCTGTAATTGTTCCCCACACTGTTATTCCCCATGCTGATATTGACGGCATTGTTATTGACGATGCTGGTGTTAACGACGCTAGCCAGCGCCACAACGCTTACGGTAACTGGAGAGGTTAGTCCCTCCGAGGTCCACCGGATCTGTAAGAGGGAACGAAGGAAGGAACGAGGGAGGGGGGGGGGGGGGGGTATGTGTGTTCGCCAATGATTCTTTCTCCTATTGTTGGAAATACACCGCGTTTTTGCTTTACGCTGTTATTCACCATGCTGATATTTCCGACGCTGTTATGGACGACGCTTGTGGCTTATGGACGACGCTTGTGGCTAGCCGTACGATACTAACGGTGACGGGAGAGGATAGCCCCTCTGAGGTCCATCGGGTTTGCAGTAAGGAAGAAGGAGGGGGGGGGTGTAATCTATGTTATGCATGGCCGTAGTCTGTCAGACCATAGGCTGGAAGGAAAGAGTTGGCGGGCGGTATAAGTCGTTCATCGAGCAATCTTTCTTCTAACACTGGAATTACACCGCCTTCTTGCTCTACGCTGTTTATCCCAACGTTACTATTTATTTGCTGTACTGATATTTCCGACGCCAGCCAGCCCCACGACGCTAACTGTCACTGGAGAATCCAGTCCCTCCGTGGTCCATCGGGTCTGTAGAAAGGCAGAAGGGGGGAAGGGGTGGTATGCGTCGTTCGGTGACGCAGATTCGTAGCGGCAGCAGGTCTACGCTGTTACTCCCGACGCCGCTATTCCCCATGCTGTTATTCACGACGCTGCTATTCCCCATACAGTACTGCTATTGGCGCATTCTACGGTAGCGGTGCACCCTTTTTTTTCTGAGGCTCCTCACTCGAGGAGCTCAAACACCTCTCCCGAAAACTGAGTTGAGGAAAAATACCAAGTGCTACCCGAAGAACAACCCGATGGCCTAGGTATACAACGAAAACTATTGCAAAAAAAATACTGAAATTCCGACGACGATTTTGGGTTAAGCGAGCCCCGTCATTCAGAAAACGTTTCAGCCAAAAAAAGGGCTACCTCTATCGTAGCATGCTTCGCTAGCCACGAGAGGGGAAGCACCTCATTAGCCGAGGCCTCTCACTTGAGGAGCTCAATTTCGAACCCAAAACTGACTTTCAGGAAATCTAAAGTGCAACTCGATGAACAATTCCATGGCCTGAGCATACAACGGGTTCTACGGTAGACGTGCGCCATACTTTTTCTGAGGCTTCTGACTTGAGGACCTCTATACCTATACCCCAAAAAAAACTGATTTGAAATAAAAAGCAAAGTGCTGCCCGATGACAAAATCCCATGACCTAGGTATAGGAGGAAAAATACCCGCAAAAATAGATTGAAATTCCAACGACGATTTTGGGTTAAGGAGCTCCCGTAATTCAGAAAACGTTTTCGCCAAAAAAGTGCTATCTCTATCGTAGCACGCGTCGAAAGAATTTTTTTTTTTTGTCATTCCAACGATATCGGACAGTCCTTCAGTTGAGGAACCCCGTCGATCATAACGATTGTTGCCAAAATGTTCTATCTCTATCGTGCCCTTCTCCCACTCCAATTCGGAAGAGTTGATCGCTTGCAGGGTGCCGTTACGGGATCTCAGGAAAAGGGAAATCAGAAATCATCTCACGTACGTATCACATATCAGGTACACCGTTTATTATTAACCCGTTTGTTAACCCCCTTGGCGCTTTTACCGGCGCGTCACTCTACAAAAAACGCTACGGTAGAGGTGCATCACTTTTGTTCCTGAGGCTCCTCGCCTGAGGAGCTCCATGCCTCTCCCAAAAAGGGGAAAACTACAAGTGCTACCCGATGAAAAATCCCATGGCCTAGGCATACAAATACAAACGAAAGTTTTTGTATTAAAAATAGTGAAATTCCGACGATTTTGGGTTAAGGAGCCCTGTCATTCAGAAACCGTTTCAGCCAAAAAAGTGCTACGTCTATTGCATCACGCGTCGGACGGGGGATTCTCCCACTCTAACTCCGGCGAGTTGACCGATTACAGGGTAACGTTATAGAATATCAACAAAAATTCAATCACAAACCATCTTACGTGACACGAATCAACTGCATATGAATAGGTTTCTTACCCCCTTTGGACCTGGATGCACGTGTTTGCGGACAGACCACTTGGACTCAGTGTGATACACTAATTTGGAATAGAAAAACGGTTTGGATTTCTTACCGTCGCCCCTACTTATAGAACGAACCTCTTGGATGGTGCCTTTTTCCCACTCCAAATCCGGCGAGCTGGTCACTCGCAGGGAAACGTTACGGGATGTCAGCTCCCCCGATCCTCCACCGCCATCCTCGCCATCATTTCCTCCTAGCGTCGTCGGTGTAGTAGCCACGCAGAACACTCCGCTTTCGTCGACGATTTCGGTATCGTGCGCATCTGAAATGGCGAACGTGAAACAGCAGTCGTCGCTTTCGGGGTCGATGTCTTGGTCTGCCGTTTCTTCCTCGTAGCCGGTTGGGTCGGAATCGGCGTTACCAGAAGCCGAGTCGGATGAACTTGTGGGGCACCATTCTATACCCTGCGAGGATAATACGGCGTATACGTTCGACGGAGAGACGGAGGCGAGAAGATGAAAGAGTTAGCCTCATTCCGTCTCCACGTCAGCTCGAGGTCAAACACAGCACAAGAAAAGGCAGAATGTGTAATACCAGTGAGGGGATGTGGATGCTGCAAGACCCTCTTGAGGTTAGCATAGCGCGTACATTCGACGGCGAGACGCGAGTGAGAAGGTGAAATGGGTAGGGCTTTGAGTTGGCTGAAGCTGACAATAAATCACCGACCAGTTTTTAGGTGACTAGGTATTATAGTTTGACGCGTGCTCCGATAGAGATAGCACTTTTTGAACGACGGGGCCTCTTAACCCAACATCGTCGGAATTTCATATTTGTTTTCAACAATATTCTCCGTTGTATACCTGGGGCATGGGATTGTTCATCGGGGAGCACTTTTACTTTCCTCCAAATCCGTTTCTGGGTGAGGTGTGAAGCTCCTCTGGTGGGGAGCCTCAGAAAAAAATTGGTGCACCTCTACCGTATGATGCGTATTTTTTATTTTCTCGTTTTTATTTTGGGCCTAAAGAAGGTGACAAGCAAAAAGGTTAGTTTTCTGTCGCATATGGGCAAAAGCATAATGAGCGGCCAAATGTTGGAGGCGTAAGTATTAGAAGGAGGAACGGTACTCGGTCTCGAAAGGGACGCGCGGTCAATGGTCACATGGCCAAGGCAGGCAAAAAATGAGTACCCCCCCCCCCCTGGTCGGTCAAAACCCGACGTGCTCCGTCCCGGCATTGTAGCATTACGAGGGTAATAAATGAATCCGCGCGCG
>JAYJMJ010294026.1:0-10544 GCA_036873875.1 Laminaria ephemera
GGAGGGATAAGGAAAGGGAGTGGTGTATGTGGAGTGATGGTAGGCGGTCTGGATGGGTGAGCCCCACTACAAAAAGTGATACTGGTATTTAGTAAGAGCGAATGTGAGTTTTTCCAGTTATTGACAGCGCCAAAAAATAGGGACGGATCCCTTTTTGAGATGTGATGTGTGAAATCGTCCGACGACCACTCGTAACGCACACACAACTTGACGACAGTTACACGTGTCATATCCTGCTGCGCTAGGTAGTTTTTACTCGAAGAGACAACAGTCAAACAATCGTAGATGCAATTGGAGTACACCAACTGAATGAAGAGTAACAGTAGTAGAGGTGCCTCTGTAGAGCCGGTTGAGTAGTGCCGGTTGCCCGCTATAGTGCTTGTTAAATCGCCTGGCACCGATGAAAACAACCAGTAGCGTCAGTATACGGATTAGTGCCGGTTGCCGATATAGTGCCGGTATTTCCGGCTGGCACATATACTGGCAATATAGAGGGACCACTGATGTATGCCATCGTCAGTAGGTAGCGTCACGGAGGCACGGAGAGCAAAATGGAAGAATGGTTGAGCCCCGTCACCTGGTCTATTGAGGGTTGGAAGACGGCTGGTGGATGGAGAAAGGAGAACAGTACGTACGAGTACTCGTACCGGTATAACACACTGCTACTGCTGCTGTGTGTGTGTTCTTCACTCTTCTTTCTACTTTGTACCCATCGACATCCAGCACATCCACAGACATCCACAGTCAGTCCGTGCTGATGTTTCATCCTAGAGAGAGACCAGCTCCACTGCTGTCTGGCCACAAACTACGAGTACGTATACGTACAGCAGACAGGATACCTCCTCTCAGGCATTATTTCAGGCAATACAACTGCTCACCAACCTCCCAACCGGGGCGAACACTGCTCTATGCTTGAGTAAATGATAGACTCAAAGCACCATGGACAAGTTCAGGGCTTGTCCTCTCGTCGTTAGCAAGCACGAGCTCACCCGGGGGAGCGGTGTGCAAGTAGCATCGATCGGAGTCCAGAGCAAGCGCGTCAGAAGTGCATCGAACCGAACTTTGCTGGGACAAGGAACCATAGGGTCAGCACGCTAGCGGTGTTTTGAGAGAACGACAATGGTCCCCCTGCACTCACCTTTGATACCAGAGTAACCTGTGCTGATTTTAGCGTCGTAGCGTGTCTGTGCCCGCAGCTCTTGCGGTCAGTGTGGTCTCGGTGGGTAGCAGGTTCTCCCAAACACCACCCGCTCCCCGAGAAATACAGGCCTTCCATCTCGTAATGTCACCCTGACCATCCAGACCAATCACAATTTTTTATGTATTGATAATAGCCAATCAAACCTCGTCAAAAATCTGTATCTCGCCGCATACTATTGTGCCCCGCCTTTCCGGAGTTACACAGCCATCCAAGGTGATAGTGCTCTGCCCAGTCAAGTTGCAACACACGACATGCGATCTCCAACACAGAGGCAGGCTAGGAGGGAGTGATATAGCGGCGCGTTGGAGGTGAGACACGTATGAACGCAGGGAGTGCGGCTGTGTTGGTTGCCACTGCGTGCTTGACGGGGGAGAGGGGGTATGGCGCTGCTGTGGTGTTGGTGCTTTGGGCGGCGTTTCGAATGACCTCCTCTGTACTTGTTGTCAATCGAGAGGATGGTTCAAAATTGCGAAATGCGCTCAGTTTGCAACTTTGCAGCAGACCACCACAAAGAGGGTGCGGTGCCTAGTGACAAGCCCCGGAACCACACCTCCCTGTCCATAGAGAGGCCAGCGATGCGCAGAGTAGGGGAGGTTTGCTGCTCCTTAACCTCAGTTGACTCCGGGTCTCGTGCGAGAATCGTGAGAGTGCTAGTGCCGGGTGTATCCCGCATTCTGAGAATCGGAATGATTGAACGTGAGCGAGGCTCGGTTCAATCATGAGACGTAAAGGTACGTACAGCAGGCAGTACCCCCGTGTTCTCGTGTTTATATCGTACTCGTCGTGCAGTCCTCGTATACTGCTGGAGTCTAGCTTCATTACGAACCTTGTGTTCGTAGGCAGGGGTTGGGATTGCCTCGAGAGTTGGCTGTTGCATACGTCTCTGATTGCATACGCTCGTAGCGACTCTGTCATACTGCTGTCGACTGCTGCAGTACGATTCTGATCTCTAGAATGAAGCTCTTATCACGAGTTCGTTGTGTTGTATCATGCTTACAAGGGAGAGGGACGATCAAGTACTAGTAGAAACCCAGCCTACTAGTATCACACAGAGGAAGGTTATAATCTCGACTACGAATTAATAGCGAAGTCCCCCTCGCCGAAGCTCAGTCCAAGTTTGATGTGTGGACCTTGCGTTCTGGCGTTCGTAGGCAGGGATTAGGGTTGCCTCCAGACTCAGCTATTCCATAGGTCTATACCCGCATGGTTGCTTCGACGCAGCACCTCTAGCTCCACCGTGTAACAGCGGTATCATTATTGTACAAGGCAAAGGAACGATCACGTACCGTACTGCTGTAACGCAGCCCCTGTTTCACCTAATACGCGTACGATGTACAAGGGCCCCGCTCCGCGGGCGGCTGACGCCGCCCGCTACGCTCGCGTAAGGAAGAATGCAACAAAATGTGAAGGGGGCAGAAAGAAGAGGCCCATGATTTGGTGCAACTATTAATAGCGACTTGATATTGCCAAGAACTACTGTGCAGAGCTGATTGCTGTTCTGTGCTGTGCGCTTGCTGGCGATGTAACGTTCTTCTGATCGGCAGTACGGGTGTAATTTGCGAAAAAACGAAAAAACAAACAAAACAAGAAACGAAAAAAAAACAAAACATGAGGACAATCAATGAAGAAAGCAAAGACGAGCAGACGACGTACATACATACCGGGACCTGTGATACCTGGTACTTCGTATGATACCTGGTACTGTATGCGCCAAAGAAAGCACAGCACGGCACAGCACGGCACAGCGCCGCACCTCACAGCACCGCACAGCACCGCACGGCGCTGCGCTGCTGAGCTGAACCAAGTAGTTGAGCTCAGGTGGGACCTGGTATGATGATACTTCGTATGATACCTGGTATTTACGAAAGACAAAAAACACAGCATGGCACAGCACGGCACAGCACCGCACAGCACCGCACAACACCGCACAGCACCGCACCGCACCGCAGGGCAGGGCACGGCACCGCACGGCACCGCACGGCGCTGCGCTGCTGAGCTGAGTTGAGCTTGGTGTGACTTTTTTTGCGAAAAACGAGAACAAAAATGAAAGAATAGAGCGTCAAGAGCAATCAATGAAGAAGGCAAAGAAATTCAGGAGGTTTCATAAAAAAATAATGTATTAGTCAGCAATTAAGAGCTGAGGATGGCTGAGAGGTGGGAGAATATACCGAGGGCAACCTCCGGGTATGTCAAGACAAGTTGAAGTAAGTCTACCGCTAGTGTCCATCTCTCCTACCCCTGAATAAGCCATCGGTACGAGGTACGGACGGTATGCTCATATGGGACCTTGTGTTGTTGCGTTCGTAGCCAGGGATTGAGTTTGCCTCCTGACTTGGCTATTCCGCAGGTCTATTGTTGCATAATTTGCTGCAGTACCACCTCCACCATTATGTTTCAAGGCATCGGAACGTGCTGGTACGATATGTTAGTAGTAACGCCGCCCCTGTTTCATCAAACAGGCATTATCGAGTTCAGGCATATACGAGGTACGGACGGTGTATGGGCCTTGTGCTCTTGTGTGCGTATGCAGGGGTCGAGACTGCCTCCAGACGTAGCTACTCCATAGGTCTGTAAGGGCATTGCTCTCTACTGTAGTTCTACCGTCATGTTATATCATGATTGCAAGGCAAAGGAACGATCCCACCATAACACAGCCCCTGTTCCACCCATTTCTCGTATAGTGCTGTTGTCCATCTCTCCTCCCTTACGTACATGTATCACGTGTACGAGGTACGGGCGGTGTATAGACCTTGTGTTCTTGTGTTCGTAGGCAGGGATTGGGTTTTTCTCCCGACTTGGAAATTCCATAGGTCGGCAATTGCGTAAGTGCTGCAGCGCCACCTTTAGCTCCAGTCGTGATTATATCATGATCACAAGGCAAAATAACGATCACATACCAGATACCTGGTATATATTAGTAGGAACACAGCCCCTCTTTAACCTAACAAGCATTATCTAACGATCACATACTAACTCCGCCTCTGTTCCATCGAACAGACATTGTCTAACCTTGACACAGGAACGCAGCCCTTGTTCTACGTAGCAGGCGTTATCGAGCGCGCGCCCCCCCCACCTCCCCAAGCTTTGTCCAAATTAGCTCTAGCTTTGCCACGGGTTACAGAAAAAATGGAGGCTTCGCCCGAGATAGCTCAGTCGTCAGGACAATCAAGCCGCAGCGGCATCATCGTGTCCATCTCAATCCATTCACCGTGCCGTGATTTTTATTTCCAGGGATTTAGCGCGGGGGTATATCCCGGGAGAGGCCCCCCTGCCTGGGGGCAGGGGGGCCTCAAGACAGCTCAGTCATCAGGAGAGCCTCCCAGCTGTCAAGCCACACGAGCGTCATCTCGACACCTCAATTCATTAGTGTGCCGTGTTTTTTTCCATGGATTTTACCGCCGCGCCGAGTGATCAGCGCGGAGGTATATCCCGAGAAAGACCCCCTTGCCTCGGGGCAGGGGGACCTCGAGACAGCTCAGTCATCAGAACAGCCTCCCAGCTGTCAAGCCGCACGGGCACCATCTTGTCCAGCTCAATCCATTCACCGTGCCGTAATTTTTATTTCCAGGGATTGTCGCCGCGCTTTGTGCTCAGCGCAGCAGTAGCCTTTACCAAACATTCCCCGCTTTCCGTCCTTTAATCGTAGACAATCATCCAACTGTGTTATTATTATACTTCATCCTAGACGAGAACCCAATGATTTTGTTGTATGATGTTTACTGTGCATATGAGTTTTAATGTGGTCGACCAAATAGAGACCCTCCTGCCTTGGGACAGGGAGAGATCCTCCTGGCTCGGGGCACGGAGAAACATACTCAGACAAACAAATCATCATCCCCTAGACTATGCACTCACTTCATATGCTCGTACGGAAGCTGATAGTCACGACTGCGTAGGCGATATTTAAGCCAATACTACGGGGACATTTATGAGTCATCCCCGGTGTTCAGGCCTTGTGTTTCGGGTTGGGGTCATAGGTAGGGTTACCCTCATGCCTCGGGGCAGGAGGCCTTATCCAGTCCAATACTACATACGAACTCCCTAAAACCGGGGTTCGGGGCCTCTTAAGGAGGGACTCACAGCATGCTACGGCACGAAATGCAGTAAGACAAAGTCTAAGGCATTTTGTGCACCATTTAAGGCATAAAAAGGCCTTTAAGGCAAATGCCTTAAGTCGTGCCTTTACCCGTTTTTTTTATCTGCGGCATGCCTTACTGCGCATGCGTGAAACGATCGGCGGCAGAGCTAAATAGAACAACAGTAATAGGTCTCGGTTTTGAGTGTCGCCGCAGTGCGCAGCAGGCGACACTCAAAGTGTTCCAAGGATGCATTTAGCAGTGTAGGTATTTTCGCGGTTATGGTATTGGGGTCAATTCCAAGAGTATCCGACTACCCGCGTATGTTATCCAACATCTCATACAGTGGGGTACCCGGTTTAAGAGCCCCTCGGAACAGGCCAGGGTTACTGCTCTTATCTCCGTGCCGCTCTTATCGGGCAATCATGTAGGTTTTCGTACAGGAGTCGCAATGATATAGGTTGTATAGGCGTCACGTGGCGTGACGAACCAATTTGACCACGCTTAAGTCCGTTTTCTCTTATTGTGGGCGCTCTTAAATCGGGACCTCGGTGTGTTGTACTGGTATTACATAATATGGAGACAGGTATGGAATTGGGGGGCTGTTCTAGGGGCAATATACACCCGTTTGTAAGTCCTACCCCGCTCTACCCAGGTACCCTACCTGGGTAAACAGGGTTAGTACAGGTATTTGGCGCTTGCTAAAGGCAACCCGAGTACCCGGGTATATTATCCACACCGTCATCGTAATATGGAGACGGGTCTGGTATTGGGGGACGGTAATATTGGGTAATATGTACCCGTTGGTAGGTTTTGCTCGGGTAGGTTACCCGAGTACCCCATTCTCGACGGGATGGCACATGGCACCACCGTCCACCGCGGGAGGTGATGCCACTGTTTCGATCTACAGCTGTTGTGTGGTTTTAGAGGTTTTAGAGCTCGAGTGGTGATGGTGATGATGATGATGATGTTATCATATTATGTAACTCATTTCCCTGAAATCTAGCCCGTGGTCACACAACAGGCGAAGAAAAGAATCCCGACGGAAGGGGGAAAAAAAAGTACGAAGTATTGCATGCACCACAAATATGATGTGGTGTGTATGTTACGTATGTGACCTTGGATGGTATCGGTGAAGTCTACGAGTGCATACAGCAGGCAGCACTAGCAGCAGTACTATAAGCAGTTATATTCAATGCGTTTTGGGAAGCTCTGCAACGCCTTTTTTTTTTAAGCTCTGCGTTTTGGGAAGTTCGGCAGCGGGGGGGTTGTGGAAGCGCGCACCAATTGCAATGCTACCGCGAAATCTCTTGTACGAGTAGAAGTTCTTTACAACCACTCGTTTTGGGTTGTATGTTGCATTATTTTGAGCTGATTATTCTAACCCGTTTGCTGCTGCAAGAGTTATCCCACACTAAGTCTAAGTAGTTTGTCCCCAAAAAAGTTCGTACAGCAGTTCTAAAGGTATCAAGGCCGCGGGTCAGTAAACTCTAGAAAGCAGTTTTGTAATTTTTCGAAACTGATGTTTGGTTACAGCAGTCCCGCGCACACGCGGTGAAACAGGCAAAATACAAGACAGCCTTTTAGTCGTAGTTTTTTTGCAGGAATGCACACGATACCGGTATAGCTTTTATTACCTGTGACGAAACCCGTATGAGTTTTTTTTTTTTGCGGGAATGGAAACATTAAAGATGTCCCTGGTGGAAACCGCCTCCATATATAGCAAAAACCCCTGGATTGCATTTTTTCTTGTTCACTCCATATTTCTGAAGGGAGGTTACTACGTAGATAAACCGCAGTTTGCGGCGACTTATTTCCGGAGTATCTCTTTGAACCCCCTTATATGTGTTGCGTCAACGCACCAGCCAGGAAATGACGCTATTACGGGGGAACATTGTAATCAGGACCAAATACGGTTAGCAAAAACAGTGGAATATATAGGTTTTTGTGTGTATCGCAGGTCCTGATTGCTATGGTCCTCCGTAATATGATCATGTCTCTTGGAGCTGCAGGGCTATCGAACGAGGCCTGGGCAGGGCTATCGCTTTTGCTTACCAGGTAATAATTTAATAGTGGCCTTCTGCACGTCATTATATATGCTAGCATAGGTTTATGGATTAAATACTATTTTGGAGAAGGCGGCTCTGTTTTATGGTATTTCACCCCTTCAGAACTGCACTCAAGTTTTTTGGGACAAATGACTTGGAATTAGTGTGGGATAGCTTTTGCGGTGCTAAAAGGGTGGCACCCACTCGGAAACCGCAACATAATATTCAACTACGACCATGCCAAAGAGCCCGGACTCTTTGGGCCCACCACGGCAGACAGTCCATCACTTTTCAAAGCTTAGGCGTGGTAAACGGGGCATTCCAGGTTCACTCAAAGAGCATGCCTCTAAAACCAAGTCATACCACATAAATTTGGGCCCATATCATGGGCCTTATAGCGTTCTAGTGCTAAGAGGGTTAATTAAGTAGGCTTTCTGATGATTAATTGATCAAATCCCAACCACACAGCGAAGCAACTATTTGATCGTTTCCGCCTGCCGACGACCACCGGCTTCAGCGCAGCGCTCCTCCCTCCTATCACACGCCACGTACATGGCGATGCTCGGTTTCTCGATCTTCAGTAGTTGCTGTAGCTTGTCGGCGACTCACCCATGACGTCAGATCGTGCGTTTTCTAGTTTCGAGTTTCGCCCAAATTGTATTACAGTAGTGGTGGGGCCTATATAAGGCGGTCAGAAGAAGGCGGGCGGCCACTCGAGATAAGGCGGCCAAAATTGCACACACAAACCCTGAATACGGTATCTTCAGTGGGCTCTGTTGCGTTCAGCTCAAATGACCTAATATACTCCGTAGCCTACAAGGTGCGTGTGCACCTGTCTGCTTTGCTGAGGTGGTAGGGTAAGAGGCACGCTGTACTGTATCATGAAACGAATTATTTACTCAACCTCCCTATATCGAATAGGGCGGCCTCTCGGTATAGGGCGGTCAAAATTCCTTCGCACTATACCGCCTTGTATAGGCCCCACTACTATATAGCTGTACTTCGTTTTGCAGTTTATCATTTTGCGAAGCACCGACCTCGAACGACACAGCTCTTTTTGGTACCTTCGCCCCCGCGATCCTTTCATACCATACTGTAGGATACCTGGTACCAAGTACCCTGGTATGATTTACGAGATTGCGTGGATCAGCAAGCGCCGGAGCCTTCCGCTACTCGTATTGTCCGTGCAAAAAAATTTTCGAACTTTTTCCCCGGCTCTAAGGTATGCTTTTCTCCACCCAGTGATATCCGATCGCAAATTCAAAAACACCTCTAACATGCTCGTTCTTAACGCGCAGGTGCTCCCTTGAACTTTTTTTTTTCCTGGCGAATTTCCTTTGCCTCCATATTTGTAAAAATCTGAAAAATGGTATGTCCAATATTTCAATGGGGTGGGAGGTGTACTTTTCGCAAGACCGTTTAGACCACGGAGTTCGACAGCTCTCGTAATTCCCCAGCCCTCTTTTTCTTTCAATTTAACTGTAGAAGACAAAAAAACAGCCAAGAAAGAGGCAGAAAACCATGCTATTTTTCAAAACATCGTCCGCTTGCCAAACGCAGCATTACCCCGTCAACCGTCTTGTCGTCATGTTTGTCGTCAGTGTTCTCCTCTGCAGTTCCAAAGGGGTTAATGAATGTGAGTGAGAACACCAACAGCAACTGTTACCAAGACCTTCCCAAAGCCAATCCCTCCGTGCTCGTTTTCGAAGCTCTACGACCCCTGCGGGCACCGGTTGTCAGGCGCGGCAGTCAAGAATCAAGAAGATACTTATTGTAGCTGTCGCTAGGAACTCGCTCAGCAGACTGTTTTTTACGGTCGTCAACTTGTGTGGGTTGTCGATCAGCGGTCGGCGGTTGTTACAGCCATCTCGAAAGGGATCCCTGTTTTGGCGTGGTGTAAATTTGAAACTCGCGATAATGAGCATCTATTTTTTGCTCAGCGGCCTGAATTTATCGATCGCTTGCAAACTCTCAGCCTTCGCAGAGACAAGGCCTCGTCAATGAGACCCCGAGGCCCGCTTTATCGTTCAAGGGCACCTTACCACTTGTTCAGCGCTGTGGTTAAGGGTCACTGTGTACGACACGAATATAACCAACCCTAACCCTAACGCTAACTCCAACCCAATCGACCAATATTTTGGGCTAGTTCTCTTCGTCTCGTACACAGCAGTGTGCGTTAACCGTAGTGTCGAGTAAGTAGTAAGGTCAACTGTCGCAGAGACATGGCATCGTCATTCAGACCGCGCGGCCCGCTTTATCGGGCACCTGGTAGAGTCACGGAAGAACTATGAACGTATTCTACAAAACAAGTACCTGGTATATATGAGGAACGGTTGAATGCACAACAGCAGTGAGACAGATTATTTGAATCTGGATGGTAAAAACAGAGAGTTTGTTCATCCGCCATGGCTTAAAACATTGAAGCGGCGTGTCCTTGTATAAACTTAATTACATCTGTCTCTGATTTTTTTTTATATCGTAATCACTTGGCCCTGCTTCGCTCTCAGCGCTCCCACCTGGAACACGCCTGCCTGACTCCTCTTCTGGGAGAACCTTCCCGGCTTTCTTTGCGTTCTTTGCTTTCTTCGCGTTCTTCGTGTTCTTTTTTCTCGTTGCTCTTGGTTTTCTCTTCATTTCGTCGTTATTTTGCATCTTTCTCGATTTTCTCCCTCAGCGTTGACTCTTTTTCGATTCCGAGACGAGTTTCGGAAAATCGTTTTTGGATTTTTTTCGCGATTTTTTTTGTTTTTTTTCCCCCATTTTCGTCACCGTTCATCGTTTTTTTCGTTTTTTTCGATGAATCTCGCTCGTTTTTGACTGTTTTTCGATTCTGAGTCGTGTTTCGAGATTTGTTTATTCATTTTTTTTCCGACATTTTTTTTCCCGATATATTTCCGATATGTTTTCCGATACATATTTTGATATTTTTTATATTGTGGGCGTTTTTAACAGGTTTCTGTGTTATACTAGTACAAAAAATCCGTTATACGCACGTACGTGGCACGTTTATTTTGCCCGTATCATGATACGTTCGTAGACGACACGTTTACTTTTCACCTACACCTGCTTCTTCTGCTCAAATCACAATAAAAACACACCCATCCACAGCTACTACATCCACCACAAGGACAGAACAGCACAACACAGCGCACTCAGCCCTCAAGGCATCAAAGCACACGTAGTACTAAGTAGCTGCTGCGCGACAACGCAAGTAATTCA
>JAYJMJ010294047.1:0-26756 GCA_036873875.1 Laminaria ephemera
ATGGTAGTGGTGGTGGTAGTATGTTTGATATCCGTATTAGTGGTGTCAATTGATGCTTTACTTTCTTTTAAATCGTGTTTCAATTTATCCCTTTTCTCTTTCTTTTGTGTTATTGGAGCAGGTTTCTTTTTCTCTAAATTCGGTATCGGATCCAATTCTTCTTTGGTTATATTTTCACTTTTTTCAGGAGCAGTTAATATTTCCTCTGGTGAATCAGACTTTTTCTCTAATATTTCTTCTACGGTTTCTTTCTTTGGTAATTGAGGTTGTTCGGTATTATTATAGAAGGTAGACCAGACTAATACAGCTCCTACAACTACTGTAAGTAAACTTGCTAAACCTATTTTGGTACCTGCAGTTATTCCTTTAGGAGATGGATTTCCACCCGATTGAGCTTTATCTAATGCTCCCCAATCCATAGGTGGTGGCGTAGGCGAACTATGTTCTACCTTTTTTTTGATGATATGTCCAAACTCGTTTTTCAACTACTGGTAATATGTTTTTCTAATGCTTTTTTTAAGTTTTCCTTCGCTCTTCTTAGAATAGATCTGGATGTACTTACTAATATATTCAATTCTTCACTTATCTCTTTATGACTCATTTCTTCTAAGTGAAATAAGTTAAAGATCAATTTTTGTTTTTCTTCTAAGTTTTGTATTTCACTTAATATAAGTTCTTCTGATAACTTCTCATAAAGAGAGGCTTCTCCTTCTTCTAATACAAGATCTCCTTCTACATCTGTTAATTCTACTTCTCTTATCTTAGTTCCTTTTTTTAATGTATCTAGTGTGTTTCTTATAATAATTGTTCTTATCCATCCTTCTAGAGAACCTTTACCTGCGTATTTTTTTAAGTTCATAAAAACTTTGATAAACCCTGATTGCAGATACTCTTTTGCTTCTGTCTCATTATTTGCATAACGTAAACAAACGCCATACATCTTTGGAGAGTACAACTCATAGATTTTTTCTTGAGCCCATCTTTTTCCAGATAACGCGTATTTTACGAGATCTGCTTCTGAGTGTTTTCTATTTATAAGACGATTGATTCCCAAAATTGTGCCACTAATTCAAGAATAATTAGCACGTTTTTTAATGTTTAACGTCTTAAAAGTAAGAAATTAGCAACAAGATTATTGCAATGAAATCAAAAAACACAAAAATATTATTCCTTTTTTTCTCTCTGGTAGGGTTATTCTCTTGTGAACAGGAACATATGGTCATACAAGAAAAACCACAAGATGTTTTAATAGTTGATACTATAATTCAGCGAGAGGTTGTCACCATTTTAGATACGGTACATACAGAGAATAAGGTTTTTATGTTTACAACTTCTCAAACCCAAGATGCTATAGATGATGCTAATGTTGTTGAATTACAGACTAATGATTCAAGATATATATCGACTGGTAGGGGTAAAGAGAATACGGTTGTTGCATGGACAAACTTTTCTGCTGGGGAGGCTAGTTATGATGTACGTAATATTATACGGTTCAATGAACTCGATTTGATAGATGATGGGGTTATTATAGATTCTGCTTTTATGACGTTACATGTTGTTATGCCTACCAATTCTTTTCTGATAAATGGACCTCATGGAGATAATTATGTGAGTATGCATTCGGCTCTGGAAGATTGGGAGGAAAATGATGTAAACTGGGTTAATTTACCTTCTTTTAACGAAAATACTTTTACTTCTACTTCTGTGATAACAACAGAAAATGATAGTATAAGACATGAGGTAACTCCTTATGTACAGGATATGGTTACGAATAATAATTATGGTTTTATTCTTAAGATGCTAAATGAAGATCGTCCTCTTATTTCTGTAAAGTTTCATTCTAGTGAGGCTGATGAACAATTTACTAGACCATATTTAACTATCTATTATCATGAAGATTAAATCTATATATAGCATTTGTTTGCTGTCTTGTTTTTGGTTGTTATTAATGACTTCTTGTGGTAAAAAGGAACATGAGATTAATTTGACTGTACCGGCAGATACGGTAAGTACTACAGTTATTATTACAGAAATAGAACAAGTCTATGTTACTACGGAATTGGAGAGTGATGTTTTCATTAATTTAAATGAGGAGGAGATTAAAAACCTTGTTATAAGTTTGGATGAAAATGCTCCTAATGGAATGGAGTTAATCACGTTTACAAACACAGATATTCATTATAGTTTGATTTCTGGTGATGGGTTTTCTTTGTTGAATAATACACTTCTGGTATCTGATAATGCTTATTTAGATTATGAAATAGAGAAAGAACTTAGAGTAACTCTTGAAGGGAATAATGGTACGGATATAAAACGGTTTGAGGTACTTATACTATTAAATGATTTGGTTGATATTTCTGATTTAAAGGCTCACTTTACTTTTGATAATCAGACTTTAACTGATGAGGTGAGTGGTGAGGATATGACTCTTTTGGGAAATATTTCTTATGTTCTCAATAATCATGAAGGGGGTAATTATTATATAGATTTTGTGGCTAATGTAAATAATAAAGTCCTTGAATGGGATGCTGCTCCTATAGGTTTAAACCAAGATTTTTCTATCTGCTTTTTTGGACTTCTCAGGCAAGAGGCTTCTAATCCTAAGGAAACTATTATTGCCGGTTATAATGCTTCTGAGGAGGAGGTAATTACTGTATTTTTTGAAAATGGTATGCTTAAAGTTGGGTTAAATGGTGTGGTCTCTAATTTAAATTATTCTGTGTTTAATAGTGGTTCTAATAATATTGTAAAAACGGCATTAATAAGATCGGGAAATACACTTTCGTTAAGAGTAAATAATAATGATGTTTCGGAAATGGTGTATAGTGAAACATTAACGGAGGTTACGCATTGGAGTTTTGGGGGAGAGAAATCTCCATCTAGTAATGTTTCTAATGCTTATAATAAAACGTTGGATAATTTACGTTTTTACCAAAAGGCTATTTCACTAGAGGAATATTTGTCTATTATTGCGACCGATTATTAATAAACGGATTTTATAGGTTACTGATGACTATTTTTTTACCTAAGATGTAATGATTTGCTGTAGGCATTGTTTTTTTGCTATATGACAAAATTTTCTATTTCTGCTCCTTCTACTTTTGGGATAACACTAAAGGGTAAGAGAAATGAAGAAATTAGAAGGAAAGGTTGCTTTGGTAACGGGATCGTCAAAGGGTATAGGTGCAGAAATTGCTCGGTCACTAGCTAGTGCTGGGGCAAAGGTTGTTGTCAATTATTTTTCGGATAAGGAGGGTGGTGACGGAGTGGTAAAAACAATTACGGATAATGGTGGGGATGCTATTGCTATACAAGCGGATGTTACGAAGGCAATGGATGTAAAAAGGCTTTTTGATGTTACGATAGAAAAATACAGCAAAATTGATTTAATAGTAAATAATGCCGGTGTGTATACTTTTGAGCCTATTGATATGGTTACGGAGGAAGGTTATAGACATCAGTTTGATCGTAATGTTTTGGGTGTGATTCTAACTATTCAGGAGGGGTTAAAACATTTTGAAATGAACAAGGGTGGTAATATCATAAATATTAGCTCTGTGGCTAGTGTGATGCCTACGCCTATGTCTATGGTTTATTCTGCTAGTAAGTGTGCTGTGGATGGTATAACGAAAACGTTGTCTAAAGAATTGGCGCCTAAAAATATTCGTATCAATTCTATTTTACCTGGCCCTACGGAGACGGAGGGTAATCCTCTTATTGGTTCTGAAATGGAGGGTTATGTGGTTGCTCAAACTCCTATGGGTCGTATTGGTGAACCGACGGATATTGCTGGACTGGCTGTTTTTTTGGCTTCTGATGATGCTGCTTGGGTTACTGGACAGAAGATTGTGGTTTCTGGTGGGTTTGAATAGGGTTAAATACTGTAAAGGTTCTGCTTATACTTTGATTAATGTTTAGGTCACTGTTGCGTGAGTGATCGCAATGGAAAACATTTTGAGAGGTACGAACAAAATTTTGGGAATGTAGAGCACGACCGTAGGGCACGCCCAAGGTTGCGTTTGATTTATTAAACGTAGATCATTAGTAAAAATAATGGTCTATGTTTATTCTTTTGTTGTTGTCAAAACACCGTTTTGTAACTGATGTTTATTTTTTGAAATAAATGTCTTGGGTAGGTTTTTTTTGTCTCTTTTTTTCTTTGTTCTTCCCCACCAAAATAAAAACCCGGTGACTGGTAGGCTTGCACATATCAAACTGACAATAAAGGCTAGAATTTTACCTGGAAAACCTAGTATACTTCCTACGTGTATGGGATATATGAGGGTTTTTATCTTTTGGCCATTATTCATATCCTGAAAGGTTTGTCTATTCAATTTCTGCCCTGTGTTTGGGTCAAATTGATAACTAATCCAGTTTCCGTATCCGTTATTGCTTATTATGGCTGATGCGTTTAATGGCTGGTTTTCT
Organism: Laminaria ephemera; assembly: GCA_036873875.1. Lineage (NCBI taxonomy): Eukaryota > Phaeophyceae > Laminariales > Laminariaceae > Laminaria > Laminaria ephemera. The sequence goes on from JAYJMJ010294047.1 coordinate 4,429, forward strand.
TTTTTGGGGAAACGAAAGTAAAACGATTCTGATTCTGGGTTTTCTTTTTCTAATTGACCTACTATCAGATCGAATTTGCTATTTCCTGTGTTGGGCGATATGTTATATTCTTGTTTTACATGTTCTATTTTTTGTCCTCCATTTGCTATCCATTGAACACCGTCTGACACCCAATCGAAAGCCCAGTATAATCCTGTAGTGGCTATGAGTAGGGCGAATAAAAAGGAGTAGAATCCTAGAATATTGTGTAGGTCGAAGTTCTTTTTCTTCCATTTTGTGGTTGGTTTCCATCTGAATGAAAAGCGTTGCCTTCTTGCTTTTTTATTGTTTTTTGGCCACCAAAGAATTAATCCTGTGATGATCATAATTACAAATATGAGTACGGAATAACCTACGATGGTATGTCCTATGGAATAGTCTAAGAGTAAACTGAAATGAAGCCACATGACTACATTAAAAAATTCCCATTTGGTGTTTTCTATTTTTACTACTTCGCCTGTATATGGATTGATATAGACTTTGAAATAATATTTCATTCCTTGGGAATAAAACATGTTGTTCTCTGTTTTAGGGGCGTAACCTCTAAATTGAACAAAAATATTTTCGTTTTCTGCTTTGGGGATATGCATACGTTCTGGTTCGTACTTGTTCCCTAGGCTTGATTTGGCTATTTCTACTACTTGATTTAATGGTATTTTTTCGCCTCTTTCTGTTTGCTCAACATAGATTCTGTCTGCATAAAAAAAGGAACGTAATTCTATTTCGAATACATATAGACAACCTGTTAGTGAGACTATAAGAACAATTATTCCTGAAGCTAGTCCAAGCCATAAATGAATTTTACTTATAATTTTCTTTAGCTTCACGATTAATATTTGTTAAATATATAGTACCAAAAAGTGAGGTCAAGCAACAGCCTGACCTCACAACAATCAAATGAAAAAATAATCTAAATTCTAATAATTCTTCTCTCAGATTTTACCCAACCAATCTTGAGTAATATTTAGAGAAGTAACGGTATATTACAACGCTTTTATTCCTGAGATAACATCTGCTCCTTCGTACTCAACTCCTTTAGCTACATCTCCTGTTGCTGGGTCATATATATAAAGAGAACTAGTTGTTGTTGTATTTACTACAATAGCTGCTTTGCCATTACTCAATAAGGCTAATGTTCTTCTGATATATTTTGGACGACCATCTCCAGCAAAACTTGCTGGAATATCTAGTTTAGTTAATTGATCATTAACTAAATCTGCAAGATAATATTCTACATAATAATTACTAGCATCCCATACATCGCTGTTAAATACTTGTACAATGGCTTTGTTGTCTCCTACGTATTGCATTCCTAATGTATGAAACCCTGTTTTTTCGGTTACATTTAAGAAATATGAATCATCAAATTCTGTAGTACCTGCATTTACACGCACTATTCCTGATGGTTTTGATTCAGTAGCATTGTATAGGTTGGTATTAGAAGAACACATATATAAATCTCCATTCTCGGCAGTTGCGTATGAAGGATTAAAACCATTACATAAAGCAGCTGTATTACCTGTTTTTATAGTTTTTATATAATTCATAGAAGCATCATATATTGCAACTAAAGCAGTATCACTAAGAAGAGCATAGTCTACATCCGACTCTACAAATGGAACAAATACGTTTCCTTCAAACGCTACATAATCATTTGCCCATGTGAAAGCTAAATCGGCATTATTCTCATCTATAGGTAATTGGAAAGTAGAATTTACTTCCTCTTCCATAGTAGCAGTATTAATTATTTGATAGCTATAGATTCCATCGCTTGGGTATGTTTGTGAAGAAGAATGTAGAATTCTATCATCATCTAAGAAAGCATGTAAAGGGCTATGATTTGTACCAAGATTTGGTACTGACCCTGCCTCTTCAAGAATTCCATTATCATTTACGATCATTTTTGTAAATGTATTTCCTGTAAAATCATTTAAGTAGATGTTTCCATCTTTTGAAGTAACTAAAACAACTTCTCCAGAACTTAAAATTTCTTGTGCATCCACAATGTCTGCACTGCCAGATTCAGCATTTTCAATAACATGTAAGGGAAACATTGTTTGCGCTTCTGATTCAAGCATGAGTACTACTCCAGATTCGGTGATAGCTATGTTATCATCTGGTGTTACACTGTCGTCTTCTTTACAGCTAACGAACCCTATTAAAGTTGCTAATAGGAATAAGGGAAATTTACTTATTGTTCTCATTTTTCTATTTTATTTTTCTATTTTATACTTAACTGATTAATGCAAAAACCTACTTTATGATTTATTTAAAGTAATATCTCAACTTCATAAAATATGCTCTTCCAGGTTTTTGAATATTAAAATTGTCAAAGACTAATGTATTTAAAACATTAGTTGACTCTAGACTTAGGCTATATTTTTGGTTAGCAGAGCTGATAGAAACACCTATATTATGGAGTACCTGCTTAGGAATTATATTTTTTTCTGCCCCCAATGCAATAGATGGGTAGCCTAAAAAAAATTCGTGAACATAGTTAAGATCATAGGTTATTGCTAGATCAAATTTATCTTCTCTTTTTAAAATTTTGTAGTTGCATAAGATGTTCCAAAACCAATATGGTGTATTTGGTAATTGATCTCGATAGACTCTATTTTCTACATCTCTTCCAGAAACGTATTTTTCGTTATTAAGCACATACTGCCTAGTCATATTCATGTTCACAATCAGTCTGTCGTTGTGGTTATAATTTATATCAGCTTCTAAACCATAAATAAAAACAGATAGAATGTTTTCGTACCTACTACCACGCAGAAATGATTCTTGAAAAGTATAATTATCTACATCTCGTATAAATAGGCTTAGTTCGGAACTGATTTTATTCTTTCTAATTTCTTTTTTAACATTAAGACCGATATTATAGTTATTAGAACTCTCTGGTTGTAGTTCTGGGTTTGCATAAATACTTAGTCCATCACCAAAAATCTCTGTTGGTTCTGGTAGTCGATATCCTTTTTCATAAGATCCTTTTAGGTATACTTTTGGTGAGAAGAAATACCCTATGGTAGCATAATAACCAAACTGGGATTTCTCTGTTTTTAAATCTACCATCTCTGTAGAATAATCTCTAAAAAGACGTGATTGAATAGCTAAGATAGAAAAATGATAGTGTTTTATAGCTGTACTAAAATTCAACTTCTCATTAAAGACATTTGCACTATAATTCAACCCTGTTACATTTTTTCGCAATGTGTTCGGGTTTCTAAAAGTTTGATCTTCAGGAACTCCTAATCGATTTTCTCCTTGTCTATTAACATGATATCCAACATGATTAAAACCTAATGAATGGTTATCCCTTAATTTGTATCCTAGATTTGCTCGATAAATTAAGACACGATCTTGAAAAGAAAAAATTGTTTTTTCACTAGACAATTCAGAGGTATTATCATTAGCAACACGCATAACTTCACCACGCCAGTCATAGCGATTGGAAGATGTATCAATACTTAATGAGTTATTAATATTATAAACTGCAAAAAGCTTCAATGATAATTCATCTTTGATTATTCCTTCTTTGGCATATTTAATAGTTGCTATATGATTATTCTTTTTTGAATGTGCTTCTCCTATTGGATTTCCAGAAAAATCAGTTTGAATATCATCTTCTGTTGTTGTACCAGAATACCCAACGAGAAACTCATCTGCCCAATCTACCCAAGTATAGCCTCCTTCTATCATTCCTGTGAATGATGAATAATTGTCATTAAAACGTGTTACATCAAGCGTATCCCATTTTCCATCTATAAAAACACGCCTGTCATACATTGTATAATTGTTATTACTGAAATTATAAAATGCTTTTGGCTTTATGGTAAGTCCTGTAGAATCATTCCTATATTGACCATTAATGGCAACTTGATGTGTATTAAAAGAACCATAGCTATAAGATGCATCTAGATATGATTTATAACTTTTATTCGTTACTATATTTACTGCTCCCCCAAGGGCATCAGACCCAAGATCTATAGGAACAACTCCTTTATACACATCAATCTGATCAATCAAATTAACAGGAAGATTATTAATTTTATATGCATCTCCTAAATAATCGACAGGTATATCATCTACAAAAAAACGTACTCTATTGTCTGATAATCCATTTAATGAAAAGTTATAATCAGACCCTAAGCCTCCTGACTCCCTAATTCTAACACCAGAGCTTCTATTTAAAATTTGACTGACATTTGCACTGGATCCTTTCAACTCTTCGACATCTATAGAATTAACTGAGAAACTTGTTTCTTCTGTCAAATTTGCTTCTGATTTAGTTTCTATCATGACTTCTTCTAGAATCATAATATCTTCTTCTAATACTGTAGTGATGGTATTTTCTTGGTTTGAAGTTAATTGTATACTTTCAGATTTGAGTTTAAACCCAAGTCCTCTAAAAAAAAGAGAATAAGTAGAGGGACTTAAATTTTCAAAACGATATGCTCCTTTTTCATCTGTAATTTCAATTAAATTGGTATCGTTAATACTTACAAAAACCCCTTCTAATGGAAATCCGTATTCATCAATGACTTTACCAGATAAAACATTTTCATTGGCTTGAGAAACTGCCTGATTATAAGACAAGAAACTGATGAAAAGAATAAGATATTTTGTTATTTTTACTCTCAACATTTATTTAGACTAATTATGGATAGCGAATCTCAGAATTGAAATTGACATTATGAAACTCTAATCTGTGAACGACTGAATTATTACTTTGAACGACAATAGGTTTGTACAAAAGTCTCTAAATAGAATTTAACTTTGCCTTGTTAGGTCATAATTGTTACCATGAGTAGTTTATTAGAAGCGATAAAGAATAATAGAAAAGAAATAGCTTACCAAAGTGTGACAATCACTATTTTGTATGTTATATTTTCATACATCCAAGACAATTTACAGGGGGAAGTACACTCTCTTTTTGGGCAATACAAATTTGCTTTTTTTGCTAATTACATCACTGCGTCTTTGCTTATTAACTATCTGTTTTTACCTAAACTGTATTATAAAAATAAAAAAATCCTCTTTTTCATTGCTGTAACATTAGTTGTCCTTTTGGTAATCTTAATAGATGAAAATGTATTGGAACAAATCTATTTTCCTGACACAAGAGGGAAATATTTCCCTGGAATAATATTTACTCTGATAGAAACATTACCTATCATAATTATTATGGTTGCGTTTAAAATTGCGTGGGATGTTAATCAAAAACAAAATGAAATAGAGAAGTTAAAAATGTTGGTAAAAGAGAGTGAATTACAGTTTTTACGGAACCAAATAAATCCTCATTTTCTATTTAATAATCTAAATAATTTATACTTCCATGCAATAGAGCAATCTCCCAAAACACCCAAAATTATACTAGAACTTTCGTCTGTATTACGGTACATGCTTTATGATTGTAAAGAGGATAATGTCCCTCTTTCAAAAGAGATCAAACATTTAAAAAATTATACGGATCTACATGAGTTGCAGTTTGGAGAACGAGGAACTGTTCGTTTCAATGAAAATTTAAAGGTTTTAAACTTCAGTATATCTCCACTAGTACTAGTAGTTTTTATAGAGAATGCGTTTAAACATAGTTCAGAAAGTCTGTCTAATGATATTTTTATTGATATTAGTATAGATGTATCAGAGGGTGGGGAATTAACATTTTGTTGTTCCAACAGTTTCTCTGCACACTCTAAACCTAATCTTCATTCTGGAATAGGTCTTGAAAATGTTAAAAAACGTTTGGCTTTACTTTATCCTGATAGGCATAAATTAAAAATCAGACAACAAGACAACACTTATGTAGTTGAACTTGCCATGCAATTAGAATCTGTTTATATATGTTAAATTGTATTATTATAGAAGATCAAGCGCCAGCTCAAAAAATTTTACAAAAATACATTAGTGAGATCGATGGTTTATCATTGAAAAAATCTTTCTCTAATGCTATAGAAGGCAGAGATTACTTACATAAAAATACCATTGACCTAGTTTTTTTAGATGTTAACTTACCTCAAGTTTCGGGTATAGAGTTTTTAAAAAGTATGGATAATCATCCTCATATTATTCTAACGACGGCTTATTCTGAATATGCACTGGAAAGTTATAAATACAATGTGATAGATTATTTGCTTAAACCTTTTTCGTTTGAACGGTTTTCTCAGGCGATTTGTAAGGTAAACTCTTTTGGCATAAAAAGGAACGACAGTGTATTAGACCAGTCATTGAATGATTTATTTATAAAGTCTGGAGCTGATGTGTTTAAAATCAAGTACAATGATATCTGTTATATAAAATCGGATGGAGACTACACTGAAATTATTACGGACACGAAAAAATATTTGTCTTCTCATTCCTTAAAAGATTGGATATCGAAATTAGGAGAAGATTTTTATCAAGTACATAAGTCTTACATCGTAAACCGAAACCATCTGGAAAAAATCTCTCATAATAAAATACATTTATCTGATCAACTATTAATCCCTATTGGTAGAGCTTATAAGAAGACTTTTATGGAGAAGCTTAACAGTTAACTGAATATTTTGAAATCAATCAGAATTCTTTTATTTATAGTTATGAAAAGTAAGTCATTAAAAACGATAAACATAGAGCACTAGTAAAAACTAATGATCTATGTTTATTGTTGATCAAATTATTCTTCTGTCATTGCCCAAAAAGAACTTTGTGGTGTTACCAATCCTTGCTTGTGATATGGTGTGAGGTTATTTAATAAGTTAGGTCTCAGTAATCCTGGAAGTCCTATTATATCGTAAATCTCGTCTACGCTTGCTTCATAAGTCAGTTTACCTACTTGTGATCCTGTAGGTAAGTGCACTGCTATGATAGAGGCAACGTCTGCATTTTTTGCAATTTTGAGATGCTTAAATGTACTGGAGTTTTGTCTCAGTTTGGATGTTGCTATAAAGGCGTAATCATCTACTATGGTCATGCCTCTTACAAACCCTGGTATGTGTGCTACTTCTGTTACTTTACCGTCTGCTGGATTTATCTCTACTAATTGCTCACCGGCAGATAATAAACAGTATAATTTACCATTGACCAATCTAGGGGAATGTGGCATGGCTAAACCTTGTGCTATAATTTCACTAGATTCTAGATCCATAATTATTCCTCCACCTGTAATGTTATCTCTCCAACCTTGACGAGTATCTGTAGAGCCTAATGCGGAAATGTATTTTGGCTTACCATCTTCCATGGCTAATCCATTTAAATGGCAGCGATCTTCTGAGGCAAATCCTGTAATGAATTTTGGTTTCCAGATAGGTGTGAAACTAAAGTTGTCATCTACTACTGTCAAACAACTAAAGGATGTGTTTACAGCAAATAATCTTCCGTTGCTTCCATAGTCCAAATCGTGCATGTCTACCTGACCGGTGTAATAACTGGCTGTAGGTAAAAATAAGGAATCGTAGGTGTTGGGTACTTTTGGATAGTTCTTTGCTAGCTCGGCATTGTTTACTGTTACCACTACTTCTGACTTGGTAGCGATTGCCAACTTATTTTCTTTGAGCGCCATGCCCATAGGCGAATGAAATGTTCTGGGTAACTGAACGAGTTCTTCTTTATTTTTTGGACTTATTAAAACAACTTTCCCTGCTTGGTAAGTACTTATGGCAAGGGAGGTATTGAGTTGTAAGAGTAACTCGGCAAAGTTTGGAGAATAGTTACAGGTAAATGGTGCTGGTGCGCTCATTTTTATTTTTTTATAAAGTTTAAAAAGCGACTCTTATGTCTATTTAATCGCTTATGTAATATAAATATCTAATTAATCTTATTCAACTATCGACTCGGTTTCTTTTTGATCTAAAAACAGAAAATCAGTCAATAATGATAAATCTAAATAGAAAAATCTTTTCTGTCTCATTCTAATGTAATTTTGACCGATTTGGAAACCTTTTGAACGATTTCGTTCTTATTTGATCATCCTATTCTAGAAGAATTACTTCTTTTAAGGCTCTGATATTTCACAAATAAAAACCACCTCTCATTTCTGAAAGGTGGCTCATATAAATTATGTTATTTATCAATTTCTATTCTATCACCAGCTTTGTTCTTTTCTTGTTTTGAGACACGAAATAGATTCCTGTTTCTAGATTAGAGATATCTACTGTACCGGTAGATTCTGTGCTTAACACTTGATTTCCTAGTGCATCTATTATTTCTAATGGTCCTTTTTCTGTATTAATTACAGTAGAGGCTGGATTGGGATAGATGTTTAAACTCTCTGAGTTATTAATAGAAGAAAACAAACCTGTTGGAACCTTATCTAGGTTGATGTACTCCGTAATACCACCATCCAAACTTCCTATAAACAAATCTAAATCTCCATCTTCATCTATATCAATAAAGATAGGAGCAGATTGATAGTTAACACTTATAGTGTCAAACGGATTATCTGCACCTGTTTGTTCTGTAAAAACATTATTATCATTGGTATAATAAGACATTTCCCCTTCATAATGACCCAAAATTAGATCTTGGTCGCCGTCTTCATCTATATCAGCAAAAGAAGTAGCATAGTGCCATACAGTAATAGCACTAAAGGGATTACTAGCATCAGTTTGCTCCGTAAATACACCGCTATTATTTTCATAATAGCGATCATTTTCAAAATAATCTCCTAAAACTAAGTCTTCGTCACCATCACCATCTAAATCTATAAAAACAGGGTTAGCCCTTGTTGTGTAAAAATTACCACCATTAGGTACATTGCTTAATGTAAAGGCGTCAAACGGATTATCAGTCCCTGTTTTTTGTGTAAAGATAGAATTGCTATTTGTATAGTAATTTAATTTACCATCATCTGCTCCAACTACTAAATCCAGATCTCCATCTTCATCCAGATCGGCAAAGGCAGGTCTAGAATACTTACCTACATCTATTCCATCAAACGGATTATCAGTTCCTATTTGTTCATCGAAATCATCAGCTCCATCTAAAAAATGTAAAATTCCGTCTCTATTACCTACAATTAAATCGTCTTTACCATCACCATTTACATCTGCAAATACAGGTGTAGAAGAAAACCCTGCTGCTACTTCAGAAAAGTAAGCTCCATTAGTGTCGGTCACCTCTTGATAAGAAAGTTGTGCCTGAGCTCCTACTGTTACAAAGCCTGCTAGTGAACTCAAAAGAATACGTCTTTTGATTCCTAGAAAGAAACTTATCTTGTTTAGCTTCTTTAAGGAAGAAAGATCCTGGTAATTGGCTCTTATTTTTTGACAAAGTGAGTTCCACTTTTTTGTTAATGTCATCCATAATGAAAGATGCTTTGACAAAATGTAATGTTGTTTCATAGATCTAATTTTATAGTTTTCCTTTTTTTGAACTCCTATAAATCTAAAATGTTTCTACTTCTTTAAGATGCTTATGATTTTTGTTTTTACTATTGTCCCCCTCTTTGTACCCCTTTTACAGGTCTTATACGTAGTATTTTCTTAATATTTTCATGTTTTATAAGCTGTAAGAACCTTAGAAAACCACAAATAACTATTAGATTATTTTTACGAGTTTCTATTCCGAAACACTAACAGGAAATAGATTTTTGATTTTGGTATTTAAAAATTACTTTTAACACCATAGTTCCTGATTTTATCCTTTACTTTAGAGTCAAACAACCTTCTATTGTTAGAATTTAACACAAATATCGCCTCTCAATTAGAACATCTAATATCTTTAAAAACGGTAATTCTGTTAATGATCTTAACAGTTTTTACGAGTTGCTCAAAACAACAAAACAAGCATTTAAAAGAGGTCGATTTTTTATATGAGGTCTGTATAGATCCATCAAGTAATTATTCTATAAACGAAAGAGAAAAAATACCTTTTAAGGCTCCCGATAATTTAAATCTGGGCTTTTATAGTGGAGCTATTTGGTTCAAAATAAAAATCTATAATAAAAGTAGTTCAGAAAAAGAATTGGTCTTAAAAAACAATGATGTCTTTAACAGGAATTATAGGTTTTATGAGCTTGATAAAGAAACAGGAGTTATAATAAGAGAAAACAGAAATAATGATTTAACGTACAATGATGACAGATCTTTCAATTGCCCAAGTCCTAACTTTAAGGTCACTCTAAAACCTAACCAAGAACATATCTTTTACCAACACATTACTAGTGAAGGAAGAGTAGTTCAAGTAAAGCCTCTATTATTAACACTGAATAGTTTCATTCAGAAAATGAATCAAGATACAATTGAAAACACACTATTTTATGGAGTTGTAATCATTGTATTTCTCATCAACTTTGTATACTGGAGGATACTAAAAAAGAGAATTTACTTCTATTATACCTTTTACATCTTTTCTTCTATGTCTTTTTATGCTGGATTGGAGGGGAATCTTTTTGGTTTAGGAATACCCAATTACTTGGTAGATCATTGGGTATTTATTAGTCTGTACTCTTTGATCTATTCCTTCCTTTTATTCTCAAAGTGTTTTCTGAAAATAGATGTTCTTTCTATTCGATTTTCACGTTTTTTAAATTACTACACGCTGTTATTTTTAGGAATATTATTTTATCAATTTTTGTTCTTTAGATCGTCTATTTCAAATCTTCATTTTTTCCTTAATATAGTGGCTATAAGTACTGTTATTTTAACTATAATAATGATTGGTATATCGTTAAAGAAAAAACTCAAGGAAGCTAAATTTTATATCGTTGCTTTAGTCTGTTATTTAATCTTTGTATTTATGGGGTTATTGGACTCACATTTTGATGTATTCTCTATCAGCTATAAAAATTTTTTTAAAATCGGTTTTATCATAGAGTTAATCATTTTCACTTATACTGTATTGGCTATTCTTGCAAAGGGAGATAATATACGAACAGAACTAGAAGCAGAATTACAAGATTCTAATAAAGTAAGAGCAGAAACCATTAAACGTCTCGAAGAATTAAAAGTTATAAATAACACCTTGGCTAGTACGATCAGCCAAATAAAAGAAGAGAAAATAGAGAAGACAGATCTTTTAGGAATATTCAAGTTATTAGAGTCTAACCTTTCAAAAGAAGAAGATTGGTTAAATTTTAAAGAAAAATTCGAAGAAATAAATCCTGATTTTTTACCTCTTCTTCACAAAAAACATCCTGAACTAACCAAGTCAGAAATACGATTACTAACCTTGATAAAAATTGGTTTTACACAGAAAGAGATTGCTAAAACTCTTTTTATTGCTGAGGACAGTGTCAAAAAAGCTAAATCTAGATTGAGAAAAAAATTAAATCTACCTCGTAATGTGACATTACCAGCCTATTTAATCAATGTCTAAAAATCACCTCATAAAAAAGCATCTCCCAATATAAGGAGATGCCTAACATATTTTGGCCGAAAAATAAGCAGCTCTCCCATTTCTAAAACTGCTTAAAAAACCTGTTTATTCAATAATTAACTTCGTTTTCTTACCACTCTGGGTCACAAAATAGATTCCTGTTTCTAAACTATAGACATCTACTACTCCTCTAGATTCTGTGCTTAACACCTCATTACCTAGTCCGTCTACTATTTCTAATTGTCCTTCTTCTGTATTAATTACAGTAGAAGCTGGGTTAGGGTAGATGTTTAGCGTTTCTATCTTCTCATTAGAAAAAATACCTGTAATAATACTTGTGTTCCTAAACTCAACAACATAACCATAATATTCACCAACAAATAAATCTAGATCACCGTCTCCATCTAAATCAGCAAAAGCAGGTTTGGAATAAGTACCAACATCTATACCGTCAAATGGATTATTTAAACCTGTTTGTTCTGTAAAATTGTTAGCATCATTTGTAAAATAACTTATTCTACCATATGTATCTCCCAGTACCAAATCTGAATCTCCATCTTTATCTAAATCTACAAAAACTGGTGCAGAATAATATCCTACATTAACAAAGTCAAATGGGTTATCTGTTCCAAATTGTTCTGTAAAAACATTGTTCTCATTTACAAAATACTTTAATGTTCCATATTCTTCTCCAGACACCATATCTTGATCTCCATCTCCGTCTAGATCAATAAATGTAGGAACAGATTCAAAACCAACATTTATTTCATCAAATGGATTACTCTCATCTGTTTGTACAGTAAATACATTATCAGTATTTTTAAAATAAAATATATCACCATTATTTTGGCCACTTACTAAATCTAGATCTCCGTCTCCATCTATATCTACAAAGGCAGTAGTAGATAAAAAGCCTGAATCATTCTTATCAAAAGGATTATCTGTACCTGTTACTTCTTCAAAAGAATTGTTAATATTTGTGAAGTATTGAAACTCTCCAAAACTATTACCAGAAACTAAATCTAAATCTCCATCTCCATCTAAATCTAAAAAATTAGGTGTAGCATGACGGTAGACATTCAATGCACCAAAAGGGTTTGCTACCCCTACAAGTTTAGAAAAACCTCGATTTGTATTTAAGTAGCTAAACAATGAACCATATGTTTCTCCTAAAATTAAATCTTGATCTCCATCTCCATCTATATCTACAAATGCGGGGCGACTATGCTTATTTTCATCTATCCCGTTTAATGGATTATTTACTCCTAGTTCTTCTGTAAAAATATTATTATTATTTGAAAAATAATTAAGGCTTCCTTCATATTTTCCTACTATTAAATCCAAATCACTATCTCCATCTAAATCTATAAAAGTAGGAGAAGAATAAGCTCCTACATCTATTCCTGCGAATGGATTGTCTACTCCTAATTGCTCTGTAAAAACACCTGTATCATTAGTGAAATAACTTAGAACACCTTCTCTCTCACCTAGCACTAAATCTTGATCTCCATCTCCGTCTAAATCTGCAAATACTGGCGTAGAATATTCTTCAACTTCTATGTCAGAAAACGGATTGTTTTGATCTAATTGTTTTGAGAAATTATTTTCTGTATTGATATAATAATCTAAATAACCATAAACATTTCCTACTACTAAATCTAGGTCACTATCTCCATCTAAATCTACAAATGCAGCCATTGAACGATAGCCAAAGTCAATATCTTCAAAAGGGTTATTGTCCGCAGTTTGTTCATCAAATCCATTTCCAGTATTTAAATAGTACTTTATAGATCCTTCCCATTCACCTAGCACCAAGTCTTGATCTCCATCTCCATCCAAATCTGCAAATACAGGTGATGAATACAGTCCTACATCTATAGATGATGTATGAAAATATTGTTCTGACCTATCTGTTACTTCGTCAAACATAACTTCTTGTGCCTGTACACCCAAAGTAACTACACCTGCAAATACCGTAAATACAACTTTACGTTTTATACCAAGTAATAAGCTAATACTGTTGAGTCTTTTAAGACTTTTAGATGTTCTATTTTCTTGAAGTTTGTTATACAGAGCATTCCATTTTTGAGTAAGTCTCATCCATAGAGATAATCTTTTTGCTGAAATGTATTGGTGTTTCATCTTATAAGTGAATTAATGTAGGAGCTGAAGATATGAAAAACATAATAAATAAAAAACCACCTCTCATTTCTGAAAGGTGGCTCATGTAAGTTGTGCTATTTATTAATTTTTATTCTATCACCAGCTTTGTTCTTTTCTCGTTTTGAGACACAAAATAGATTCCTGTTTCTAGGTTAGAGATGTCTACAATACCAGTAGATTCTATGTTTAAAACATGATTGCCTAGTGCGTCTATTATTTCTAATGGTCCTTCTTCTGTATGTATGATACTAGAGGCTGGGTTGGGAAAAATCTCTAGAGACCCTATTCCATTTTGTGATATAATGCCAGTAACTTTAGATAGGTCAAATATTATTTGTTTAATGTTTCCATCATAATCCCCTGTATACAATTCAAAGTAACCATCTCCATCTATGTCTTCAAGGACTGGAGTAGAATGAAGGCCTATATCTATTCCATCAAAAGGATTATTTGTACCTGTTTGCTCTATAAAGGTATTCTCTCCAGCATTTTTATAATAATAAATGGTACCATCTTCAGCACCAGAAATTAGATCTAAGTCCCCATCGTCATCTAGATCTGCAAAATTAGGTGCAGAATGAAGGCCTACATCTATTCCATCAAAAGGATTATTTGTACCTGTTTGCTCTGTAAAGACATTCTCTCCAGCATTTTTATAATACTTAATCGTACCTTCTCTTTCTCCTAAAATTAGGTCTATATCACCATCACCATCTAAATCTTCAAAAACTGGGACAGAAGAAGAACCTAGGTCTATTTCATCAAATAAATTATTGACTCCTGTTTGCTCTGTAAAGACATTCTCTCCATCGTTTTTATAATACTTAATCGTACCATCACCTTCACCAGAAATTACGTCTATATCACCATCGCCATCTAGATCTTCAAAAACTGGGGTAGAAAGAAGACCCACATCTATTCCGTTAAATGGATTACTTACAAAACCTGTTTGCTCTTTAAATATATTTTCCCCATCGTTTTTATAGTAGTTAATGGTACCATGAAATTCACCAGAAATTATGTCTAAGTCGCCATCTTTATCGAAATCTTCAAAAACTGGGGTAGAATTATTTCCTACATGTATTCCATCAAATAGGTGTATTTGCTCTATAAAAACATTGTTTCCATCGTTTTTATAATAGTTAATGGTACCGTTATACTCTCCACAAAGTAGATCTAAGTTACCATCGCCATCTATATCCTCAAAAGTAGGGGTAGAATAAAAACCTACATCTATTCCATTAAATAGATTAGTTGTAAGTCGTTGTTCTATAAAGTTGGCATTACCATAGTTTAAAAAATAGTTAAGCTTACCATTATACTCACCACAAATTAGGTCTAAGTCACCATCTGCATCTAGGTCTTCAAAGGTTGGAGTGGAAGTAGCCCCTACATCTATCCCATTAAATGGATTGTTGGAATCTGCCTGTTCTGTAAAGACATTCTCCCCATTATTTTTAAAATAATAAATCGTACCATCTCCAGCCCCAGCAATTAGATCTAAGTCCCCATCGCCATCTAGGTCTTTAAAAGTGGGCATAGAGTTAATACCTAAATCGATACCACTAAATGGATTATTTATTCCTGTTTGCTTTGTAAAAACATTGTTCCCATCGTTTTTAGAATAGTTAATGGTACCAGTATACAACCCGTAAATTAGATCTAAGTCTCCATCGCCATCTAGATCTTCAAAAGTAGGAGTGGGATTAGCTGCATCAAAGAAACCGCTAAAGGGATTATCTGTTCCTGTTTGTTCTATAAAGATATAATTCCCATCGTTTTGATAGTACTTTATTTTCCCAGCTTTCTCACCGGAAATTAGATCTAAGTCTCCATCGGCATCTAAGTCTTCAAAAGTAAGGGCAGATTGTTCACCTACGTCTATGTCATAAAGATTAAGCGATTGACCTTGAACACCTAATGTAACTACACCTGCTAATGCTGTAAGAGCTATTCTACGCTTTACACCTAATAATAAACTTAGATTATTTAATTTATTAAGGTTTTTGAGGCTTGCTGTCTGTTTTACTTTTACAAAAAGAGTGTTCCATTTTTTTATAAGTCTCATACATGATGACAACTTAATGGCAGTAAGGTAATGCTGTTTCATAGTTAATTGAGTTATTTTAAATAGTAATGAAGAAGCAATTACGCAAAGAAGACACACATATACAAAAAACTACCTCTCATTTTTGAAAACTTCAATGACCTCTAATTTACTGCTGTCTAATCAATTACCAACTTTGTTCTTTTCTCGCTTTTAAGATAGGAAATAAATGATGCCAACTTTTGCTTTTTTAACCAGAATATGATTTTCTAACAATTGATCAAAAAAATACATTAAATAGTGAGATAATAAGATTTTTAACCATATAATGAAGTTAAGATTTAACAAGACAGGACTTTTAACGCCCTAATATTGTAATCCGTTAAGGACTGTTTTTAATATTTATAAATACACTGTATGAATTCCTCAAAAAAACGGATAGGATTGACTGATTCGTATACGCTAAAAAAAGAAAAACAAAGAATAATACTTATCAATGGCCTTTGTATAATTGGTTTTTTTATCTGTTTTCTTTTTTGCGTTTTAGATATATACTTAGAATATTGGACACCATTATTATGGATTATTTCTGCTGCTATAATTTTGTTGGGCATCTATTTTTTAAATAAAAAAGGCAAGCATAATGTGGCTAAGTACGCTATTATAGTTCTTGCGTTTTCTTTTTTTTTATTAAATACCAATTACCTATTTATAGGTAGGCAGGCTGAGTTTTTTTATCTCCTGGTGCTTGTAATGACCATGTTATTAATAGATAGTTTAATTGTTCAAATAGTTACTCTAATCGTCTTAATTATTTGCTTCTACCTTCCCGATTATTTGTTTGATTATTATCCAGATGGAAGCTTTGGTTATCCAAATGTGCTGGCTGTATTCCTTTCTATATTTTTTGCTGTAAGACACTTTATTTCGCTCAATAATTCTTATGAAGAAACTCTTAAAGAAGACAACAGGCTTATTTCTAAACAAAAAACGGAACTAGAGTTATTACAAAAATTTCAACAAAATTTTTATGTCAATGTTTCTCATGAGATAAGAACACCTCTTACCTTAATTAATGGAAATCTCAGTAATATTAACCGTTCGGATCAACAATACACAAAAAAAATAAGCGAACAAGTCCAAAAAATCACAAGTTTACTGGATGACATCATGGATTTATCAAAAATAAATTCTGGCAAACTAGAGTTAAACATAAAACCAATTAATCTAAATTATCTTATTCATAAACAGTATCAGATGTTCGAATCATTATTTGAACACTTAAATATAGAATTCCTCCTTTATACTCCAGATTATGAACTATGGGTATTGGCTGACCAAAAATACTTGGAAAGATGTATAAATAATCTATTGAATAATGCTTCTAAATTCACAAAAAAAAATGGTGTTGTTTCTCTTAGCTTAGAAAGTGAAAACGATATTGTAAAAATAAGTGTAGAGGATAATGGTATAGGCATCAAAAAAGAAGATAGAGAGAGAATATTTAAACGATATGAACAATCAGAAACTTCTAATGAACAAGGTACTGGTCTAGGTCTAACTTTTGTAAAAGAAACCATAGAGCTTATGGGGGGGGAAGTCTCTCTTTCTTCAGAGATTAATCAAGGCGCAAATTTCTCTTTATTACTGACAAAAACGGAACAAAGTGAAAACACTTCGTCTATTGATAAGCCTTATCTTTCTTTGGATAAGTCTATACGTATTCTTTTGGTAGATGATAATCCTGAAATGCTGTCTTATCTTAAAAATATATTTGAAGATCATTCCTATCATCTTGCAAGTAATGGGGTGGAAGCTTTAGAAATTCTGGAACAAGAAGAATTCGATTGTGTAATAACAGATTACATGATGCCAAAAATGGATGGTATAGAGCTATTCAATGAAATAAAAAATAGAAATATTTCTGTTTGTTGTATTATGCTAACAGCTAGAACAGACCAAGAGTCTAGATTAAAAGCACTTAGGCTAGGGTTAGATGATTACCTTTTAAAACCTTTTGTTGAGGAGGAATTATTACTTAGAGTAAAATTCTTAACAGGAAATAAAAAAGAACAGACAAACACAGAACTAAATCATTCGATAGATAAAATTCCAAAAGAACGAACATCATTTATTAAGAATTTAAACGAAATTCTTTCTGTAGAATTAACGAATAAGGAATTTAAAATCACTGATCTTGCAGACCGTCTAAACATCTCCCAAAGTACGCTTTCTAGAAGTATCAAATCATTCTCTGGCTTAACTCCCAAACAATATATAAAAGAATGTAGGTTACAAAAAGCAAGAGTGTTTTTAGAAACGAACCCTACTATTAATATAAAGTCTCTGGCTCTAGAAGTAGGTCTAAAAAACCAAACTTATTTTACGATCGAATACGAAAAAAGATTTGGCACAAATCTTAGAAAAAGAAAGTAGCTTATTCTTAATAAGAAGCTTTACTCTGTTGCTATAATAATCCACAAAAAAACCAGAGAAGCTAGCTTCTCTGGTTTAAATTATTTGTAAAACTTGTTGCCCTATTTCAGGACAACTGATATTGTCTAGTCCTGAATAAGCGATACAGATTATAAAGGATTAAATTTATTCATTAAAGCTGAACAATGATATCATTGTTCAGCTTTGTTCTCTTATTCATTTTGTGTTACTATATATTCTAGGTTCTAAAATTAGAAACATCTACTTGATCATTAAATTCAATACTAAAAATCGCATTACCAATAAGCACTTTAGTATATAAAAATCTCTATTTATTTTATAAGCTTTATCCATAGAGATATTCTTTTTGCTGGTAAATAACGTTTTTTCAGATCATCTTATTTAGTACTAAATAAAAATGAGTTTTTAGAAATAACCCATCTCATCAAAAAATAACCCATCTCATCAAAAAACAATGCACACATGGTTTAAACAATAAAAAAAACAGACCTTGTATATGAATTTAAAACCTGATCTAATGACTGAAAAAGTAAATAAATGGTTTAGTTATTTTTCTAGTAACATTACCTTGGAAACAAAAAAAAGAATGCTTTTAAGGACCTCATGTGTTTTTTGGTTTGTGAGTCTTGTTTTAATAACTTCCAAAGGAATATTTGTAGATTCTAATAACAAAATAGACTTGATTGTAAACTCAATCACCTGTTTAATAATTCTTTTCATTATCATACTTTCTTTAAAAGGCAAGGAACAAATAGCTGGGATATTACTGCCTTGCATACTATTGATAAGTATAGTTATTAGAGCATTTTTTTTGTTTCCAAGTAGAGATATTGAGTTGTTTTTAGTAATGATCGGACCGATGTCTATGTTTTACATCAAGCAACATGCTTTAGGAAACATTTTATTTGTAATTGCCTTTTTATCCGCATTGTTCTTACCAGAGTTACTAGATATAGACACCTATTTTCGGAACCATTTCGAATTTAAAATCCTGTTTGTTTTGTTATTCGCTTCGGCTAGAGATATAGACAGTGTAAATAGACAATCTGAGCGCATCTTAAATAACCAGAAACAACAAGCAGAAAAGGATAAACGCCTAATAGAAATGCAGAAAAAAGAACTGGAAGAATTGAACGATTTTAAGAACAAATTTTTTGTTAATGTTTCACATGAACTTAGGACACCTATTACTATTATTGATGGTTTCTCGTCACAGATAATCGCCAAAAAAGAAGACGATCCTATTCCTATGATTGGTAAAATTAAGGAACAAGTAGATAGTATGAAACAGATTGTAGATCAAATATTAGATCTCTCCAAGATGAAATTGAATAAGTTTAAGCTTAACCTAACTCAAACAAATTTATCTGAAATCCTTAAAAAAACACATGCTTCGTTTTTGCCTTTATTCACAGAAAAATCTATAGCGTTTAAGCTTAATATTACCGAAAATCTATTTGTTTTTGCTGATGCTGTTTATCTAGAAAGAGCAATTAATAATAGTGTTCTAAACAGTTTGAAGTATACAGAACACGGAAAAGTTAGTTTATCCGTTTCTTCTAAAAATGGAATCGCTTCGATCTCTGTTTCTGATTCTGGAATAGGCATAAAAAAAGAGGATTTAGAAAAGGTGTTTCAAGAGTTTTATCAAGCAGATAACGAAATTAATTTTTCTGGTGGGAGTGGTATAGGTCTTAGTTTTTCTAAAAGTATTATGGAACTACATGCAGGAAATATTAATATAAAAAGTGATTTCGGAAAAGGGACAGAGCTTATTTTTACTTTGCCACTAAGCTCTTCGGTAGAAATAGAAGAAGAAATAGAAGAAGAAATGGTATCTCCTATTCAGGTTTTTAGAAAAGAATTTATAAAAGATAAAGCGACGGTTTTAATAGTGGAAGATCATAAAGAGATGATGGACTATCTAAATATACTTCTCTCTGATAATTATCAGATTCTAGAAGCAAAAAACGGATTAGAGGCTATAGAACAATTAGAAAGAGAAAAGATAGATTTTATTATTACAGATTATATGATGCCTAAAATGAATGGTGGTGATTTCATAAAAAACATAAGGCAAAAGGGTTATACAACTCCAGTAATTGTTCTTACTGCACGTACAGATGTAGATACCAAATTAGATGTTCTAAGGTTAGGAGTAGATGATTATTTATACAAGCCTTTTAATTCTGAGGAGCTATTAATAAAAATACAAAATAGACTTACTAATTATAGAGAAACAAATCAACCTATAAAACAGGATAAGGAAAAAACTACTTTATTACAACAGTCCAATTTTATATCTAATTTAAACTTGTTTGTGAATACAAACTGTCAAAAAAGTGAATTTAATCTTGATATGATATGCTTTCATTTTGGTCTTTCGGAAAGCTCATTATTTAGAAAGCTTAAAACCGAAACAGGATTAAATCCTCAAGCGTTCATTAAAGAGATTAGATTATTAAAGGCAAGAAGGCTGATAGAAAGCAGAGAAATAAAACTATTAAAGGAGTTGGCGGCTAGAATAGGAATAAAAAATATGACCTATTTCAAGAAGGTTTATTTCGAACGCTTTGGTATTCACATAAAAGATCAGATTTTGCAAAAAAAGGATTGATAACTCACTGATACTAAAAAACCACCTCTCATCTCTGAAAGGTGGTTTAAATAAATCAAATAAGTATGTATTATTACTCTATAACTAGTTTCGTTCTCTTCCCATTCTGAGTGACAAAATAGATTCCAGTTTCTAAACTAGAAACATCTACTTTTCCAGTTGACTCTATACTTAAGATGAAGTTTCCTAGTGCATCTAAAATTTCTAGTTCACCTAGTTCAGTATTAATAATTGAACTTGCTGGATTTGGGTAGATGTTTAGTTCTTCTATTGTTTTATTGGAGATCACTCCACTAATAATTGTTTCATTTTTATATTCTACAATAGTTCCTCCACTTTCACCAACAACCAAATCTAGGTCACCATCATTATCTAAATCTGCAAACGTGGGTTTAGAACGTTCACCTACATCAAATCCTGTAAAAGGATTGTTTAACCCTGTTTGTTCGGTAAAAACCAAATCATTATTCTCGAAATAATTAATTGTGCCGTTTAATTCTCCTACAACTAAATCTAGATCACCATCTTTATCTAAATCCGCATAAGCAGGAGCAGAACGGTAACCAACATCTACGTCATCAAATGGGTTGTTTACTCCAGTTTGTTCCGTAAAAACATTATTAGTATTGGTGAAGTATTTTATAGTTCCATATTCTTCTCCTACTATTAAGTCTAAGTCACCATCTTCATCAAAGTCTGCAAAAGCAGGAGTAGATTGGTCCTCTACATCCACTGCATCAAAAGGATTATTTATTCCCGTTTGCTCAGTAAATATACCATTAGTATTGGTGAAATATTTCAATAGCCCTGCACCTTCTCCTAGTATTATATCTAGGTCACCATCTTTATCAAGGTCTACAAAAGTAGGCGCAGAATCATATCCTAAATTTATTCCATCAAAAATATTGTCTCCTCCTTTTTGTTCTGTAAAGACACCATTAGTATTGGTAAAATGTGTTAGTTGTCCGAGCACTCCGCCTAATATAAAATCTAAGTCATCATCTCCATCTAGGTCTGCGAAAGTAGGAGCAGCATACAATCCTACATCTGCATCAGAGAGATATAGCTCACTTGGTTCTGTAACTTCTACGAAATTTAATTGTGCCTGTGCTCCTAGAGTAGCAAACCCAACTAGAGTAGTTAAAGCTATTTTTCGTTTGACTCCTAGCAAAAGACTTAGGCTATTGAGTTTTTTCAAGCTTCTAAAAGAAGCTGTTTTCTGAATTTTTAAATAAAGTGCTTGCCATTTTTTGTTTAATCTCATCCATAGAGATAGGTTTTTGGCAGATAGGTAATTTTGTTTCATAGTTTGTTTTTAAATCTTAGATTGAAATTTATAGGCATAAAGATAATAATATTTAAGCAATCAAATTAGAGAATATCTTTAGAAATCAGACAGTTTAGTTTTATGCACTACTAAACCTTATTCTCAACACAAAAAAAATCACCTCCCATTTTTGAAAGATGATTTTTCACTTCTAATATTTGCAATTATTTATTCAATAATCAACTTCGTTCTCTTCCCATTCTGAGTCACAAAATAGATTCCAGATGCAAAGCTAGAAACATCTACTTTTCCAGTTGACTCTATACTTAAAACTTGATTACCCATAAGGTCTACTATTTCTAACTGTCCTTCTTCTGTGTTAATGATAGAATTTGCTGGGTTAGGGTAGATGTTAAGTGATTCTACACTAGTAGAAGAGAATA
>JAYJMJ010294048.1:0-10539 GCA_036873875.1 Laminaria ephemera
TGGACTAGGTATTCAACGAAAATTATCGCAAAAAAAAACAGTGCAATTCCGACGATTTTGGGTTAAGGAGCCCCATCCTTCAGAAACGTTTTTACCAAAAAGTGCTACCTCTATCGTGGCACGCGTCCTTTCAGTATACTAAAAAATCAGCAGACTCATGCTACGGTAGACGGTGCACCCTTTTTTTTTCTGAGGCTCTTAATACATCTCCTAAAAACTTATTAGGAGAAAAGAATTAAAAGGGCTACCCGATCCAACAATCCCATGGCCTGTACTTCGAAGTAGGTATAACAACGAAAATTATTGCAAAAAACAAAAAAACACGAAATTCCGATGATTTTTTGGGTTTTAAGGAGCCCCGTCATTCAAGAAAGGTTTCTTGCCAAAAAGGGCTACCTCTATCGTCGCACGCGTCCCCAGAAAAAAATTGGTGCACCTCTATCGTAGCATGTTACAAGACGCGTGCCACGATAGAGGTGGCATTTTTTTGGCATTTTTATTTCTGAATGAAATGAAGGGTCTCCTTAACCCAAAATCGTCGGGATGTCGCCCTTGTTTTGCAATATGAGCTGTTTGTATTATGCTCAGGCCATGGGTTATTTCGTCGGGTTGCGCTTTTTGTTTTACTCATAATCAGTCAATGGGTGAGGTACAGAGCTTCTCAAGCGAGGAGACTTCTGAGATAAATGTAAACTGGTGCACCTCTATCGCAGCATGTGTCTACTGACTTTCCGACGATACTGGGTTAAGGAGCCCCGACAATTAAGAAACGTTTTAAGCAAAACAGTGCTAACCCTATCGTAGCATGCGCCGGTCGGTCACCACGTCAACTTTCACTGTAGGGCTGCGAGTTGGCGGAATATATACGTCGCAGGCTGCATGTTAGTTTTCAGTAGGCAGAACAGTTAGGTACTTGCGGTGATTCGCGAGAGTTCTGCGTTTTTTTCCTTGTGCCTCGTGCGTGCGTTTGTGGCTCACGATATGTACATCCATGATTACTCGAGAGTCAGGTGATTTGGGTGGTTCGCCACCCAACTGATATACCAGCCACCCGGCTCAGCCTACTCACACCCTTACTTTGTTGTCAATAGTTGTAAGTATTGGACAAATGCTACGGTAGAGCTGCACCAATTCTTTCCGAGGCTGCTTACTCGGAGGAGGTATATTACTTACCCAAACACAGTATCTAAGAAGCGTCCCGTAACACGCGCGATCGGAGTATCACACAATATCACACAGCTTGCAAAGATGAGTTTCGACGCAATCCTGGATCTCAGAGCTGTAGTGTATTTTCACTTTTTAATAAAAATATCAAAGAAACGCTAGAAGCGCGACCCGACGAACAACCCCATGGCGTAGGTATACACCGAAACGGTCTGCAAAACACGAATGGCATTCCGACGATATCGGGTTAAGGAGTCTCCCCGTGATTTGGAATGTATGTTCGCCAAACTGTGCTGCTCTTATCGCACCAGGCGTTATAGTTGCTGTACGTCGGAGAGCGCACAGTCACATTTTCTCCGTGACGTCCCCCTCGCTTGGTTGCAAATTGCTGCGTCTCCCTACCAGCCCTCTCTGAGACACCCCGATGCATGACAATACCCCTCGTTCAAATGACGCCGCCGTAGGACGGTCCAACTAGCGGAGCCGTAGTCCTTAGCGCATGAAATCAATACGCGTGTTTCCCCTGTTTATCCGTTTCTGCAACGACAACGCATTCCAAAACAAAATGATTTAGTTACTTGTACCATAGGCTTCTCAATTAGTGGAGATGTCGTAGCAATTCAATACCTGACACGTGCTACGATAGACGTTCACCAGTTTTTTTCTTCAACTCCTCACTTGAAGAGCTCCGAACCTCACCCGCAAACCGATTCTTGAGTACACCGAATATGCAACCCGATGAACAAGCCCATGGCTTAGGTATATACAAAAAAATTCACATTGAAAAAAAATTACGACAATCGGCGATTATGGGTTATTAAGGAGCGCCGTCATTCAGAAACAAAAAATCTGGAAAGTGTACCTCTATCCTAGCAATTCAATACCTAAACCCGTAAGGTGCTCAAAACACTTGCTACGATGGAGGTGCACCATCGTTTTTTTCTCGGGCTCCTCACCGGAGGAGCTCTGAACTCCCACCCCAAAACCGATTTTAAAAATCACAGGTAAAACCCGATGAACAAACCTATGTCCTACAGGTACACGAAGTAAATATATTGCAAAACAAAAGTGATATTCCGACGATTTTAGCTTAAGGAGGTCCCGTCATTTAGAAACAAATGTCAAAACGTGCTCAAAACACTTGCTACGATAGAGGTGCACCATCGTATTTTTGTCGGGCTCCTCACCGGAGGAGCTCTAAACTCCCACCCCAAAACCGATTTTAAGAATCACAGGTACAACCCGATGAACAAACCTATGGCCTATAAGGTACACGAGGTAAATATATTGCAAAACAAAAATGACATTCCGACGATTTGAGCTTAAGGAGGTCCCGTCTTTTAGAAAAAAATGTCAAAACGTGCTAACTCTATTCTAGCACGCGTTTTAACCAGTTAGTAGTGGGCGTGTGCTAATATATACTTGAATCACCAAACCCTTAACCTGCTCAACTGGTGGATTCGTTCTGGATAGCCTTTGACCAGAGACGTCCCTTTCCCTAAGTACGGTGAACATTAGGAAAAGTGCTACCCTGTCAGAAACGCCAACGTATCAATAACAAACCCTAATGAACCACTTCCACCACAGGCTGCTCATCTGGCGGAAGTGTACTGGATGTCCTTAACGAGAGATGTCCCCTTCTCCCAGTACGGTGAAAACGAGGACACTATCGCTGCGGCAGGTACGGCATTCATGTGACAACGATTCGCACCGCTGATAGGCTGATAGCAGCGAAGTCTACGGTAGGGGGGGGGGAGACGTTTCGGTCTTAAATGTTTCAGCGGCCCAATAGCCATTTGCGCAAGTGGCTAGCTATCTGATTTTCGGTATCGCGATATACCCCGCCACGTAATTGTTTGCTACGCTGCGCCGACAAAACATTTTTTTTGTTTTTGTTTTCCTGAATGATGGTACTGAGTCACGTAGGTGAGTGCCCTATCTCAGAAAAGGTAAGGGAGGTATCCCCCCTGCACCGCAGTTTTTCCTTGGTTATAGGTGTTCTTCGACCCCAACAGCCTGTCCTGTGATCAGCATGCTAAACACTAGCGGTGATTTGATGTGACACCAACAACAGCGGACGATGGCCGCGTTGGCATGTAGTTGTAGCCACGCTTGACCACTTGTTTTCGAACTTGGGCGGCTGGCTCCCCGCCCAAATGAAATACTCGATTGCGTTGGAATACCGCCAAACGATTTACAGTGGTATTCGTTGTATATCCACGCCCCGGCATGGTTCAATGGGGTTGCGTTTTTTTTCGGGTGGCACTTTGATATTTTCTCTCACCTCCTGTTTTAGGTTCCGCATTTCGCTCCTCAAGCGGGGAGCCTGACAATATCTTTGTCCACCCCCCACCGTAGCGTCCATGTTAATAAGATAGACCACAACCACTTACACGTGCTACGTTAGAGGTAGCACGTTTGGGCTGAATCGGTTTTTGAATGAAGGGGCCTCCTTGACCAAAAATCGTCGGGATGTTAGTTCTATTGGGTGCAACATTTTTCGTTGTGTACATAGGCCATGGGTTTGTTCATCGGGTAGCACTTTCAGTTTTGCCCATGCCAGGTATCAGGTTTTTGGTGAGGTATAGATATTCTCAAGTGGGGAGCCTCGGAAAAAACACGATCCACCGATACCGTAGCATGCCTCCACTGAGCTATGCAGTAAGCAATATCAGCACAATCCGGGGTCCATGTGGCACTTAAGCCTGGAGGTGTGATCTACTCGAGGGTTGCGAACCCTGTAGTCAGTGCTGCTCCAAGATAGGCGGGGTTATGCAGCGTCTTCTTCCCCGGAAGTGTGTACCGTGACTTTGAGGGATCTGCCTCCGCGAGTTCCATCAACCAAGAAAAATGGGACAGAAGGACTTCGGGGGGGTTTGAACCCCCGGTTCATTTCTCTAATAATGCACGCACACCGCCGTGTTGGGCGCGAACTAGTGTAGCAACTCTTGTTTTCTGCGAACCAGCTGGTTTCGGGGATGGCGACACCTGTTGCGATAGAGGTGCACCGTGCTGTTTCTCGGGCTCCTCACTTGAGCGCTATACACCACCCAAAACCTGATTTATTCTTGTGTGAAGAATGAAAGTGCAACCCGATGAACAAACCCATGGCCTAGGTAAATACAAAAAAATCATTTTGTCGAAAATTGTTAATGACATTCCGACAATACAGAGCTCAAAATTGTGAATCATTGTGTGGGTGAAGTACAGAGCTCTTCCAAGTGAGGAGGGTCAGAAAGCTGGTGCACCCTCTATCGTAGCATGTGTGACATATTTGCTTTTTTGGCACAACCTGCTACCCCTGTTGTAGTACACCGGTACGCGTCCGTGTGTGGTTGCGACGTTCGGGATTAAAGGCAAGTTCTGCGCAATCGCTACCCGTTTGCAAGGGTCGTCCTTATTGAAGCAATTTTGTTTTTGGAAAATACCAAAAGTTTCCAAAAAAAAAAAAAGACTTGTTTTATCCAAATAAATGCCAGAAAAAAACGACATCATAATTTCAAGCTTTCCATTTTTTTAGCATTGTGAAATTTCCGTAAAAAATCGACAACGCCTCCGTATTTCGGTACCTAATTTGCAAAATATTTCCAAAGTTAAAAAATTTCAAGAAAAAAATTGCTTTTGGTAAGAATGGGACTAAAGGTGTGTTAGCTCTGCCGTCATCCGGGTATACGCCACTAGAACGCAGGTGAGTCTGTCAAACTTGGGCTCCAGACGTTCACCGCCGGACGTCGGCGCCCAGGAACTATCAATCTCGACGATCGGCATTTCACCGCTCTCAACCTACGGCAGGCTAGTTAGCTATTGAGGAAGACCATAGGAAGAATAACCCGGGATATACACGAAACCTTCATAGTCCCCTGTTTTTTCGAAATATAGTTGGTCCTGATTACTCTGACGCGTGCTACTATAGAGGTAGCACGTTTTGACTGAAACGTTTCTGAATACGGCGGCTCCTTAACCCAAAATCGTAGAAATTTCATTATCGTCTTGCCATACGTTTCGTTGAATACCTACTAGGGCATGGGATTGTTCATCGGGTTGCACTTTTGAAAATGAGTTTTTGGATGAGGTACTGACCTCCTCAAGCGAGGACCCCCAGAAACAAAAGGGGCAAACCTCTATCGTAGCAAGCGTCCTATGTTCCCCCGTAACAGCACAAAGGTGAGTCACCGACCAATCTTTATCCTTCATGAGGATATACGCACCCCGTTACAGCGATCGGAGTACCGGACAAAGTTTGCAAAAATAATGAGTTTCGACGAAGTGCTCAAATCTCACGGATGTACCGAGTGGTTTTGTTTTTTAGTTCTAAAAATGAACCCCCCCTTTCTGATACATACGGTACTGCCTTTCTCACACCCATCTTCAACAACGCCTAACAGATAACTTGGCCACTATGCCGGGGTTTGCCAACATGAAAGGAGTAGCTGTCGATTCTGAAGGCAGGGCGGATCCACAGTCGCAGCTTTTCAGGTCCTCTGCCTACGGTGTCGAGACGGGGCCATTCATTTCTCAGGTATGGACGCGTGCTGTGATGGAGATATTAATAGCACGTTTGGCAAAAATGACTGGACTCCTTAACCCTTCTAGCACCGCTCTCCCGATGTTGGGACAAAACACTTGGAATTTGACTAGGATAATTATAGGAGTTGGAAAGCACATCAGGCATTCTACGTACGAAAACATTTTTTTTTTTTCCCCAAATAATTGAAACGGCCATTTTCTTACATTTTTTTTGCCGGACGAACCAATGAATGAACAGCTTCCTTTAGAGACAACAGGAACGATTATGCCACAATAATACGCCCAATCACAGCATCCTTACAACGATCCGATTTTGGGAAACAAAGATATCTCTTGTGGTCACCGCACCATCGCAGCCCCCCAAGGGATCTACATGACCACATGTCTCGAGTGTGATCGTCACTGAAGTTTCGGGGCTTGTTTCTGGTTCGTGGGTCGTGAAATGGTGCCTCGTGGAATTTTGGTGCGATTTCAGGCTCCCTGGCTCGACGTCTGCCGGGTAGCCTGCTGGGAGCCGAAGGAATGTACCTCGTTTGCGCGCTGATCGCCCAGTCAGCGAACGTTGGATACCTTTTCCTGTAGCTGACGAGCCTCACACCAACTTGTATTGGCTGGGCTCGGACGAAATTTGCGTTGGGTGGATAATTTGATGCTCGTGGTATGGGCACCCTTTTCCTTACTGAAAGCTGCGGCGCAATAACACAGCGAGGCGGGTATCATAAGGATACGAGTATTCCCGCGACTGATCGACGACCCCGCTAGTGCTGACGTCCGGGGCAGACTTCGGGATACCTATTCCAAACAATCCCCCACGAGTGCAGCGCTCGACATGAAGATCTGCTTGAGTGCCAGGTTTTCCCCTACGAGGACCCAATTTGACTTATCAAACAGTCGTTTCGGCCTGAACTGTCTCATTCTCGACGCGCCGTAACTCCGTACATACATCATGACACGAGTGCCGCCCGAGAGAAAAAAGGCGCTTGATGTGCTTGGCTTTCAGAAAAATCAACCAACGGCGGTGAACTACAAAGTCAATGTTTAAAACCTTTCGTTACCGCGTACCTGGTACGTGTTTTTGAGCATTTTGGAGTTTATTTGGTGATATTGCTGCTGTGAGCCGCCGATATCTTGATTTCAGCGATTTTTCATCTGTTTTAGGTCCACAATTTCATTTTTTTGGCTGTTGACGCGAATCCTAAATCCAAAAAGAGAGTAAAAAGGTGAAATTATTTGTGAGGGATCTAACTACCCCCTTAACCCAGTATCTTCGGAATGACATTCTTGTTTTGCGAAATGGTTTGGTGTATACCTAGGCTAGGGGATGGTTCGTCTGGTCTTGTATTTTTTTCAATGTCAGCTTTTGAGTGGTGTATGGAGGTCTCCGAGTCCTTAAAACATATTACAAACCCTGCGCCCATACCTTGGCATGCGTCTGTGATGCGTGCTGGCCTGTTGAAGACTAAAACTCTACGCCTCAGAAAGCGGGCTTGGGTTTACCACATATTTTTCGTTCGATGTCCGCGTTCGGTGTGGGCCTGGTGATAACACATGATGAGTCGACGTCCTAGATGCAAACTCTGGTTATGTTTGCCAGCTTTGTTCTTATCCGCCGTCCTCGTTCAGCGCAGCCCGAATTCAGTACCCGACTTTTGACATCTTCGGGGAGAGTGAGAGTGATAATATGTTTGACGCGTACTACGAGAGGGGTAGCATTTTTTGCCAAAAATATTTCTTGTGTGACGAGGGTCTTCAATTGAGGAAGCCACCCTATATCGTTGGAATGCCTTGTGTTTTTACGTTCTTTACCTGTTGAACAGGCCGTCGTATTTTTCATCGGGGTGCGCTTTCATTCTTTCCTCGAAGCCAGTAGATGGGTGAGGTGGAGACCCCCTCGTATGCGGAGGCGAAGAGAAATGATGTACCACCGTTATCGTAGCATGGGTTGACTACTATGACGGTTCACCATGACGCGTCTTATGACAGGGGTAACACGTCGGACAGACCGTTTCTGGCTGGTGGGACTTCTCAACCGAGGAACTCCCGGAACGATGTCTTTTGGTGTTTGCAGCAATATTTGCTGTACACCTAGGTCACCGGATTGTTCATCAAGTTGCACTTTCAAATTGTTCTCATAATCTGTTGGATACGAACCTCCCCAGAATGAAGAGCGTCAGAAAGCCTTGCGTCGTAGCACGCGTTTTGTTTCGATCACGTTGACTTTTACGGCGGGGGGGTTCCAGCCCTTTCCGCGCGGACAAGAACCGCAGACGTTACTCCACGTCTTTCGCCGATCCTTCAGGTGCAACCCCTACGATAGCATGCATCTGTAGTGCCGCTAAGGACCCCTTTAAAATGGCGCGCCTGTTTCTGGGGAAAACATAGGTGGAATGTGTTATCATTTTTGTGGTGGGTGCGAGGGATACGTTTCTTTCTGTTGGCAGTTTTGCGTTTGGCTGGCGGGACTAGGGATACCATATGGTGCATCGTGAAATGTCCAGGGCTATAAGGTGCGAGGAGCGCCCCCATTATCGCTGCCGAGGTCAGGCCACTCGCACAAGTGGCCCGGTGCCCCCCACCAAATCGGGCATAAACATAGGGCAGCGAATCGAGCGAGTGGCTCAGACCCGCTGAAAAAAGAGGCTCTAGAAGTGACTTCCCTACCACCGCCGTGGTCAAATGTTTGGTGCCGGAATCGGCGTCGAGGACTTGTTTTGTTCGACTGTTCTCTCAGTTTCGCTTACCCTTCGGCCGTACATTTTTGCCATCCATACAGTTACAGTAGCAACTAGTGTCGTTCCAAACGAACGCAAAAAAATCACGATTCTTGACCACTATGAAATTTAAAAAATGTCACCTTTTAAAAAAAAACAATCCGGTTCGTTTTTGTCAGGAATCCTGACTAAATTTTGTTCGCAATTTTAAAACTTCTCAAAATCAGGATTCGCGACAAAAGATCACGATTTGCGAAAATATCACGTTTTACTTATCACGACTCCTGACATGTTTTCTGCTAGTTGGGAATTAACCTTACCCATGTGCCTAAAACGAAGACCACCAGGTAAGAATGTTCACCTCCTGCTTCCCACCGCTTGGTTGAATTTGGCCCCTCTTTCGTGCCACGCTCGGGTACCCGCGAAGGACTTCGTGGTCGATTCTTACGGTGATTAGGCCCAATCACATTTAACGGTACGTACAGTACTCAGCAGACGTTCGTAATAATTCGAAATAAAAAGACGCAAACACAAGGGTTAAGCTCCTAACCCTCTCTTGTTGTGAACGCCTGGCCTCTTTTTCGTTAAAACCCCAGCTGCTGGGGAAGGGCTTCACAATCGATTATTTTGTGGTGACCAGGTCGATGTTCTGGGTTTCGTGCAGTACAACAACACGTGTTTTGAGACACTACTGTGCGTCAACACCCCTGCTGTGTGTGAGCACCAGATTTAGTTCGAAATTCATCTCTGACCTTCCCCGCTTGTTTAGAACATTTGGCCTATTTTTCGCCCAAACGCCAGCTGCTGGTGAAGGGCTTCACAATCGATTCTTCTGTGGTGACCAGGTCGACGCCTGGGTTTCATGCAAAAAAAAACACAATAATTTGAAACATTGCTGTCTAAAGAGACAACATTGAGTTCGAATTTCACATCTGACCCTCTCCGCTTTTGTTGAACATTTGGCCTCGTTTCCGTTCAAGCCCCAGCTGCTGGTGAAGAAATTCACTATCGATTCCGTGGTGGTGACGGTGTCGATGTCTGAGTTTCATGCAGTACAACAAAAATTGTTTGACACACTGCTGTCTAAAGACCACACTCATTTCTATTTTCGCCTCTGATTTTCCCAGCTTTTGTTGAACCTTGGGTCTCGTTTCGGTCCAATCCCCAGCTGCTGGTGAATGACTTCACAATCAATTGTTTCCCACAGTTAGTGCCGTTGAGTGTTTGCCCTATCCCGCGTAAACACCAGCTGTTCGTGGATGATTCCTTTGTTCTGTCTCAAGAAACCACCAACTAGTAATCCAACCACCCACAACACTTGTCCCTTTAATGAATACGGCCAGGTTTTCGTGCAAACCCCAGCTTCTGGTGAAGAACTTCACGCTCGATTCCTTTCTTTGAATTGTGTTGACAGTTGCCCCCTTGTTTTGGAAGCCCCAGCTGCTCGTGAACGACTTCGCCAACGATCCCCCCCCCTCCCCCCCCATCCCCGTCGAATTTGGCCGCCTTTTGATGGAAACCCCGGCTGCTGGTGACGGGTTTCACAATCGATACTTTCGTGGTGACCAGGTCCATGTCTTGAGTTCCATAAACTACAACTGCTGTGTCTAAAGACCGCATTCGTGTATATTTTCAGATCTGACCTTGCCTGCTTTTACTAAAACGTTTGGCCTATTTCTCATTCAAACCCAAGGTGATGGTGGAGGAACTCGCAATCGATTCACTTTCTTCCACTTTTGTTGGCAGATGCCCCCCTGTCGTGGACGCCCCAGCTGTTCGTGAACGACTTCACCAACGATTACCCCCCCCCCCCCCCTTTGTTGAATTTGGGCTGCCTTTTGATGGAAACCCCGGATGCTGGTGAAATGCTTTTCACTTGATTCCTTCGTGGAGACCAGGTCGATCTCCGACTTCCTTACGGTACAGGAACAAATGTTTCACACCTCGGATAACGTAACACTCGGATAACACTTATCTACGTTATGGGATCTAACACAGCGGCTTGGCAACGTCCTAACGTAGTGTTAGCACTGGAGGAGCAACCGCGTAACACGCTAACGTAGTGTTAAATGCATATCCACGAACGTTTTAACGCAGTAACGCTATGTTTCTTCTGGATCTCGTCGGCTCTGGTACG
>JAYJMJ010294083.1:0-10536 GCA_036873875.1 Laminaria ephemera
ACTTTGTTCTATCTGCTTCCTTGAGCGAGCGCGGCGGGCGGCGTATAGCCGCCCGCGGAGCGCAGCCTTGTATTATACACATCATACACAAGCAGTCTGCAGATAGATAGAATCAGAGTTGAAGACGTATGATATCACACAACCCTCACACCCTTGCCTCCTCTGTTGAGGGAAAGACGGATCGTGTCGGCCCAAAGCACAATGAAACGCAGGAGAAAGAAATCGTCCTGTTGTTGCTGTGCTGCTGTTGTTGTGTACATCTCCTCCTATCTCTGATGTGTGGGTGTCGTGTGCTCAGGACGTTTGCTGCATACAACAACAGCAGTCTACCATCAGTATATAAAAAAACATCTAGCATATCAGTCGTGAGTACTGACTGTGACGTAGCCGGTGTGACGTTTTGTGCACTTACACTCGAGGAATCCACGTAAAAAAACACTTACCAACTCCTAAAATGATTATTGTCACATTCCAAGTGGTTTGTGCCCATATCAGGAGTGTGGTGTTAAAAGTAGCATCGATAGAGTTTAGTTTTTAGGAGCAAGCAGGAGGCACGAGACAGTAGACAGCAGCAGAACAGCACCTGCTGCAGGCAGCAGCAGGAGCAGCAGCAGCGGCGGTGGCGGCCAGTTGCCCGTTGGAGTCTCAAAGGCTGTTTTGTTGTGTCACGAAGCACAGCAGCATTGACTACGGTGTGTTGCTTTCTGTGTGCGAGTTGTGCGCTAGTAACCTAATTGCGCTCGGAGAACCAACATCAAAATCTAGTTAAAAGCCGCAGATGACGTTTTTTTTCGGTAACGTTGTGCACAGGCTAAACAACGCAGAGCCCCAAAGCGGTTGAAATATCCTATTTTATTCAAAATCTGAAGCTCAAATCTCGACCGCATAGGAACAGGTCGCACATTAGTCCACAATGAGTACCAGGCACCTCGTTCCAGGTACCTGGTATAAAAAAACGACGTCTTCGTATCACACTGCTGCTGACCCTGGTGCTAACCAGTACTAAGGGGAGTCGCCGACCTATATCCTTCATGAGGACATACACAACCCGTAACACGCGCGATCGGAGTATCACACACAGCTTGCAAAGATGAGTTTCGATGAAGTCCTAAATCTCACAGCCGTTGTGTATTTTTAATTTTTTATCAAAAAACTGTTCGACGACGGCCGCGGATTCTCTTGTGTCCAAGATATATATATCACTTTAGTAATTCATGAATGAATGCTTTTTTGTTCCTCCAGTAGTGTTTCGCGTGGAAACTACTGTCGCATTTACATCCATTATTTACTGACCATCGTCCCTCTTAAGTGAATCCCGAAGTGGACGGGGTACTGTTAGTAATATTGCTGCGCAGCTCTTATAGTTTGCCCATCATACGAAAGAAGGAGCAGGATGGTATACGGAAAGGCCCTCTGTCGTAGGGGCTGTGTTTCGAAAGCGTTGGTTTCGTCTTCTATACTTACCTTGTTCGTGCGTTTACGGCAGCATTGGTCCACACAACACTGACAGTAGGGCGTATACAAACATTGTACGCTATGTAACCTGCTGCGTTTTTCCCTTCCATACTCTAACCTGTGCAACAACTGCTCAGGATAGCGATGCTATATATGAATGCATGTATAACGTCCCGTGCTGCGGGGATGACGGATAGAGAACGTATACAACAGAAGCCCCGCGCTGCGTTGGCGGCGTATGTATGCGAAACGTATACTAACCTCTAATACGGTTTACGGCCGTATCTGTAGGCTTTGATTTCTTTTGCCGGCATTATTTTTGGTATAATTTGCCTCCATTGGCCATTTTAGCCATTTTAGCTTAAAAGCTTAAATTCGCCTAGAATCGAGCATAATCTGGGTTTTACGAAGCAAAATCCCGAATAGGGGGCATAAATCGGTGGCATAATCAGTCAAACTCTCGATAAAGAGCATACTTGGAGGAAAACGACAATAATCGGAAGAAAATATGAACTGGGCGACGCCTGTTTTTTTTGTGGGTTTTAGTAATTTATGGGCTCCCTTTGGCAATATTCGAACCCCCCTCGCCGATATCAACCTCCCCGCCCATATATCACCCCCCCCCCCCCTACAATAAACAACCCCTTAAAAAAAATACACGAACCCCCCCTTGAGCACTCTAACCCCCCTGTGTAGATTCGACCCCCCCTCTCACACTTGCAGTTCTACTCCGCAGTTCGATCTGTTGAAACGGCTGATGAAAAAAACAAAAAGGAGCTCCTATATTTGGGGCCATTTACCTTCATAATGACCTGGTCCGAGCCTTTAGTGCCTACCGTACTCCGAGGATGCTCGGAGTATCGAGAACATTCTGTTTTGGAAGTACAGAGAGAATGTTGTAGCACTGATGGAACTGCCATAAAAACCCCGAGCTGGGGGCGCTATAACATTGGCCTCGTGTTTTGAGCTCCTGTCGTCTATCAGTGTCGTCTAGTCTGTTGGCCTTCCCATGTACGGCAGTAGCTGTGATTTTGTGGTCACGACCTTTCTGCGGGGGCTTTTAGGAGAAGAGAAGATACATTTTAAATGAAACGATCAGACACAGATGTACGTAAATTGGTCATGCGGTACAATATACTAGACACCAGATATTGCTGAAAATCATGACAGAACCTATGTCGGTTAATAGTGTATCCTTCACCGAGCACGGGCACATGGTAGCTTTCGAGCATGGTCGCTTTCAAGCGACTACGAGCACAAGTATGACGTGGTGGCTGGTTTCCAGCCACCTAGAACACAGGACGGCTAGGCCTCTACTGCTGTAGTTGCCTGGAATGTTCGAACCGCTGTTTTCGGGATATTTTGCCAGATGTTATTTTATGCACGGGTCGCTTTGAAGCGGATAGTAGCTTCTACGAATACACGTACGACGAATGTAAGCGTCGTAGCTTTCAGCAGTTCTTTGTATATGGACACAGTTTACTTCATACCGTACTCCAAGTATCGAGGGCACTTTGGTGTGCGCGAACTCGAGAGTGTGCTGTAATACTGATGAGATCGCCATCACAACACCTAAACTGCGGGCGCTTTGGTCTTTGGTCCTGTCGTCCCTGCCCTCTGTCTTCTAGCTGTGTACCCTAGTCTGGTGGCCTTCGCGTCTACAGCAGGAGCTGTGATTCTGCCGTCGTGGCCTTGCTGCGGGGGTTACAAAGAAGAGAACAAATCATTTGAATGATACTTCGAAGTAAGAGAGCAGACAGATATTTGCCAACTACCACTAAACGAGAGACGGCCCGACATGTTTCGAACAGGTTGGAGGCGATCCCAAACAGGCTCGCGTGATATTCCCGCCGTGTCCATGTCAGTGAACTCTGTAGCTAGTGTACAGCCTGCGCCGTAGTGACTGCTGCTTTCTACGAGTAGGTGGGCAGGGTTTGCTCCTTCAAAGTGCCAATATAATTACAGTAGGTTAATTTACACGTTGTTTCAACACCAAACCGACTTCACCGAGGACACATAGGTGCTTATCGTCCGGAATATTTCCTTGCCTTCGTCCATATATCACAAATGTTGATGTCAACTGTCACATACAGTACCGGTAGCTTCAGTTCGACAAAAAAGCGATGTTACGTAGATTCTCACGCCGGGCATGTAATTAAAATCCGTTCTCAAAACGTCGGGAGTTTTGTGAAAACAAGTCAAAATTAGGACAACGGTTTTCGCGTGGTCTACGATTGCAACATTTTAATTCCCATAACATCACTCCTACCTATGGGACTGGACCCTTCGAAGAGGTGTCACCATCGTCGTTTGGTGCCCCAAGAGCACGGGTGTCGCCCGTATCTACCTCGTACCCCTGAAAGGTCTTGTCGTTGCCCCCGGTCCCCCAGTGGTGCCTATTGAAGATGTACAACAACTGGCAGCTGCTCGTGTCATCGTTGCGACGAGTGTCGCAAACGCGGTAGAATAAGTAGATATTGTTGCAGTTTGTGATCACGATGGGTCCAGAGCAGCTTTTCAGTTTGCACAGCCATTAAGGATTACCCGCATTGGGCTCTCCAACGACCAGTGTCGAAGGCCCGCCAGAAAGACCACTTCCGCCACCGCCAGTAGTAGAGGCTCCGCTAGCAACCACCGAGTTCCAAATCATGGACAAGGAAGACCAGTAAATCGAAGACACGCTCGCCTCGATCAGTTAAAGCAGGAAAACTCGCGCGAGCTCGACGACAGTTTAACTTGCTGGCTCTCGGCAACTCTGTCTGCTTGCGACGTCGCAGTTTGTTCGGCACGGGCGTGCTTTGCTGCTTTTTTCACGGCAGATGGCGCTGTGTGTTGTGCTTGCCGCAGATGCTCGATGGGTGCCATGCTGGCTCTCGGACCACGGTATCTTCTTATGTGAAGAAGCAGGTGACAAATATATTTTTGCGTTATGGAAAGTTGGGGTAGCTGGGCACTACATTTCGAACGAAACAGTGAGTATATCACCTTAAGGACATTTTGGACAGGTAGATATGAACGAGTTCATACATACCCGACCCGTTTGGATGCAAGAACCAGGGGTAGGGTTAGGGTCAGCCCCCTCACAACCGATTCCTTGTCACGCATACACTCGAGGCTATGCCTTACGTCATGACAGTGATGACTCCGGCGGGCGGTGCCGAGGAGATTCGGCCGGCTATCCGCCGGCGACTACGCGAAGGAGAATCCCATCGCCTGATTCGAACCGGCTATCGACCGGCGTCTACGCGAAGGGGAATCCCATCGCCTGATTTGAGAGGCTTGGCAGCAAAAGCGTCACGACTGACCAACACACCACAAAGCGTCAACCTCCCCGACTGAGATGCCACCGGCATCAATCAGCACTGTCGTCTAAGTTCGACGAATTCACCAGCCACTGCTGACTGTTTGTTCCAGCCGGTTGTGATGTATCTCAAACAAGGCTCGTAAGACGAATATCCAAGCACGCTCCGTGTGTACCTGCGCCAACCACAATCAGCAGGGCACGCTGCACCAAACGAAATGCATCTATATTTCCGGTCAGGCGGAACCCTTGTCACTCAATCCACAACGGACATTGTTTCACAACTCCTGCCAGAAACGAACTGTGAGGTCTCCGTGTATACGTTGGCTAACCAGCAACAACATAATACCATAAAGGAAAGTGATGTACCTAGATATACGGTCTAGCGGAGTCATCGTCACTCACTCCGGACCGGCATCCAATTCACACCTCTTATACCGAAGACGCAGGGCATCTCCGGACCACCGCATGATACGTCATACGGTAGGGTTAGCACCTAACTTGCTCAGTTTCATTACATAAGCCCACGGAGGATCTCAGCCACTTCCCATCCCCGGATTTCCAGCCCACTTCAATCTCTATATACATTATTGGTGTGAATTCCGACCCTCAACTAGTTCGTGCCTTGGCAGAGAGCGGGTGTTACATTTTGGTGTTTCATACACAACAGCTCGTGATTCTATTCAGATAGATAGGCCGTCCGCACGTTATCAACACATTCGTACACCCCGACCGTGGCGTCCTGCATTGTTCGAATGTTGTCGATAATCAAAAGACACGGCACAAGACAAAACACCAACCTCCAGCTGAACGTGTGCACGTCACTTGCGGACAGCTACATCTCCCCACAAGCAACTGTAGCCCGCCAACTTGGGTCGCGCTCATTGTGGGGCACGTGAGGGCGTCGGTTGCACCGGACAGCAGTTTAAGGAAGCCAGAAACGACTTAAGAGGCGATTCCATGAAGTCATAGTTGTCAACCAGCATCACCGAACATCGGCCAAAGGTTGAATAGTCGACAAATTGGTTGGGTTGCGCGCTAGTACGTAGCTCCATGTCTACAGCACGTACGAAGGAATGGTTTGCACGTAAAGCTAGCTAGGGTTTGCGTGGATTTATTTTAAGTACTCAGATAGCGTAGCCGAAATTAATTTGGACAAAACAATGTCGTTCCCGTTTGAGGTAGTCACGTATTGGGCTCAATAACGGGGACAAATGAGCAAACGCGCACTGCAACATATTGCATTTGTTTATCTAGTTTTGTAATCCGATAATAGTGGAGCTTGCTTGTATAAATCTCAACTCTATTTCCAAATGACTTGTATGTTTTGGC
Organism: Laminaria ephemera; assembly: GCA_036873875.1. NCBI lineage: Eukaryota > Phaeophyceae > Laminariales > Laminariaceae > Laminaria > Laminaria ephemera. Next base: position 6,089 of record JAYJMJ010294083.1, read on the forward strand.
GAAACGCCTACTCGTGCCTTCTTGATAGCAAATTCGTTAGGGTTCCCCCGTGGCCTCAAGCGCTGTATATATCACTCAACAACTTGAAGCGGAGGTAAGAGGTTTCGGCAGGGTCCTTAAGTCGCGGCGTACAGACTACCATGCTGCCGCTCGCACACACGTGTGCGAGCGGTATCGTGTGCGAGCGGTATCATTGTAAATACCGGCTCCAGACATACATAACGTACGTAGGTCGTGCCATTCTGCCACATGCTTCTTTAACAGACATGAGTCGTATCGTATTGATATCGACCGACTCCCGGCAGGCGAGTCGTACAGTGGACGTTGTATTTATGGACAGGTCACTTTGAACATAGTCCTTCTCACATCCTATATAACCCAAATCTTCGCAGACAAGTATCGCACCACCTGACATCAAAAATAGACACCCCATTCCAATCGGTAGATACTACAGGTTCCGAACAGCTAATCATCAAGTGCAAGGTAAAACCGTTAATCCGAACTCCAGGCATACCTGGTATATAACTGCGAAGGGTATAACGGTACTCTGAATGCCAAATATTTCAATCTCTTTTTTAGATATATATAGATATGTCAAATGAAGCAAGATAGTAACTACAGGACGACAAAAATCAAGCAAATTAGAGTGTGCCTAGAAACCCGAACAACCAACAACAATACGTTCTTAACGTAAAATTTCCGTCCCCCGATAACATCGTTCCCCGTGTTGTATGGCTGCTACTCTGAAAGTAGAGAAACAAATTGGCACGGCCACTATAGAAAACAACCCAGGTCGAAAAACAACATAAATCGAACTTAGAGCAGCTTCTTACCGAACCGCCTCCGTGTGCAAGGGTTTAACGAGAGATAATCAGCCTGCTGCGCTGCTAACGGTACGTGGACAACCGCAAAGTCGCCGTATGGCACACTCTGCTTCCGTACATAAAATAAAACGTAACGCGTGTCTTCGTCCTAGATATAAAATATACTCGGGCAACGACACCCCTAAAACCTCCACTAGACGAAGACCCCGATCACTGATCGTAAGAGCATAGTCCGGATCCACGTATAGCTCCAACTGAACTCTACTACTGACTCCCATCTAAAAAGGTATACCGTAACTACTCCAAGGCTCAAAGCATACCAAGGCAATCATGAACAACCATCAAAATGCCGATCGGGCAATTCCTCCTTCCGTATAAAGGACGTAACAGTATTCGCCAATCCACGATAGCCGCCGATCTACCGCATATAATACCAGACCATAATTATCCCGCTCGCCGTATCGAGCAACCTTCCAGTTCGCGGAAAGGCCAGTCACCCTCGGGCTCGTTCGCGTGTAATCATTTGCCAGGCCAGTCAGCTAGTGGGGTACTCCTACCATTAGAACAGGTAGTATTCACCCTTCCTTGCAGTCCTGCGTTTACCCAGACGTTACTGCGACTGCATATTACATGGACAGCCTCAGATCATCGAACAGGCAAAAAATTTCAAGCCTTGGCATCAAGCTTTCTGAACGGTTTCCACGGCCTCACTCATTCGTAGGTAGTTACGTACCCCGAGTATTTCACTCACCACCCCCCTGCTCGGCGGTCAAAGCCTCCGACTAGCTCACGGCTAATCGGAATTCATACCTCATATCCAACGTACACTCAAGCCTCCGTAAGATACCCTAGAATATCCCCGTCGGGTGCCCGAGTACAAGCAGTTTCCCCCCTTCTCGGGACACAACAACTAATATCTCCTGCTCCATGAACGACAAGTTACGACATCGCATGGTAAAACAAAAAGGAAAGCGTCGCGATTCCATGATGACTCGGACACCACTTCGGAAAAAAAAAAAAATGCTAACTCAGTCCAAATCCGCAAACCAGAAAGGACGGTCTCCCCCTCCGCTGAAAACGCTGAAAACTCTCGATATTCCACAATCAGTTCCCGATCAAACGATTAAACGGCTGATCGCATCACGCCCACGGAATCGACCCAAATCGCGGAGGGGCCACGTCGGCCGCACCAAGGGCGCCCGCGGACTGGGATAGCATACACCTAACCCCCCCCCCCCCCGCCCTTCCCAAAGGGCCGATTTTTTGTTTTTTCCTTTTTATTTTTTTGTGATTTGTGTGGCAGTACTGAGGGTACTGGAAGAGACGTTCGTACTCGTACTCGTATAGAGGCGCTGTTTCGCCTGCTTGTATACCTGGTATATGATACGAGACTCGTACGAGATATTATATTTTAATCGTATACCTGGTACCTGGTATATGATACGATATACCAAGTATTATATTTTCATAGTGTTCTGCTTTGCTGCTTGATTGTCCACTGCGTCGTCGTGTGGTTAAACGGGCATACATAACTGACATGGACCTGTAATTCAGCGTAGTCTTTCCGTTCTACGGCCAAGCTAGACGTGCCGTCACGTATTATGTGACTGTCCAGGAGATGGTTTCGCGGTTTTTCCGACAGTGGCGTACAGGACAAATACAGACGCAGGTAGGCAGGCGAGGTGTCAATGACACCAGGCGCGGTCAGCGGTTCGTTTCCCCGATGGATTGTCGTTGGTGCAGGTTGGTGAGGTATACACAGGTGTGGACCTGGTTGCTGTCGATCTATCCAGATCTATCCTGATATATTCTGATCCAGCCAAGCCTGCCGATCCCACGGCTCTTCGGGGCCGTCTGGTCCACCTTCGAGTGAGCTCATAGCTCCTTTGTACCACTCACTGCTGCTGTAGTCGCCGCAACTACGCAGGCAGACGAAGCTGTGGCCTAGAGCCTAGAGGTCGCCGCCTCACAGCAGTATTATAGTATGATGGAAGGCCTTATATAAAGCAGGGAGGGACGGCTCCCTACCGTCCCCTGGCTTCAGTTTTATGTAGTTATTGTTCAGGCGTAGAGGGAGGGGACGGTGTCAGGTACCCCCCCCCTGTCGGGGGGGGCGAAGTTGAATACTTCCAGTTTCGACGTGAGGTGTCGAAAAAATATTTTGCGGGTGCCCTCGTTCCTAGATAGATACAAATTATGTGGTCACAGAATGTGAAACAGATGAACAAAAAACGAATAATCGCAAAAAAGCAAAAAAGAGAAGAGCGAACGAAATGTCAGCGTACCGGGTACGAATAGCACGGCAAAAAACAAGCCAAAGAAGAAACTAGAAAAGTTAATGCGACCTAAACACTACCTACAAAAACCCCCACCCCCACCCCCGTCCCCTCACCGGTATTAAGACTACATTATATATGGTTTTGCGTCCCATAGCAGTCAGACTTTGTCCCCCTCTAAGAAGTTTATAGTTTCCGTGCACAGCTTGATTAAGACTGACATTTTCGTATCACACTGTTGACCCTGGTGTTAACTAGTATTAAGGGGAGTCGCCGACCTATACTCAGTATCCGTCATGAGGACATACCTGGTACACAACATCCCGTAACACGCGCGATCGGAGTATCACACACAGCTTGCAAAGGTGAGTTTCGACGAAATCCTAGATCTCACAGCTGGAGTATACTTTTAATTTTTTATAAAAACAAAACAGAACAAACAGAAGGACTCCTGGAATGAGACATAAACAGCGTGTGTGTTCTTCACCATAAAAACTGATATTTCCACCCATCTACATCCAGCACAACCAGTGTCGGTGCCGATGACTCCTAGAGAGACCAACTCTCTGTGGTCACAAACTACAAGACAGAAATGCACATTGCAAATACAGCAAGGTGATTTGGACATGCAATGCCAACCGCATTGAATACGAGGGTGGAACATATGCAAGCCAGCACACCAGAATATATATATATTTGCAAGGAAGGAAGAAAAGAAGAATTTGATAGAATAAAAAACAAGAAAGAAAAGAGAAAAATGGAAATGAGGGAAAAAGGAACGGCAGACAATGGAGAAAGACGCAGGGAATCAAGACTAAACAAATGCACCTTCTCTCGTGGTCGTTTTCTCTCTCTCTCATGCACCGCGTCGGCTGTGGAAGAGTGTGGTGCATCACTAAACAACACGAATAAGAAAGGAAACGAGAAGCAGATAGAGAGAACCAAAGAATGAAAGGAAGAAAGAGAGAAATAAGGCCAAGCAAAAACAAACAAATCTTAGTCGTACCTCAGAGGGGAAGCACGAGCAGCATAGTTTTCCATATGCATTCCGTACCAAATGCATAATATTCAGGGCATGTCATGGGCCGGTGCTGGTCGGCCGGCCCATCCCTTTTTCGTACGATGGGCCGTGGCCCGGCTCGGCCCATCAAATTTTCATTTGGTGGGCCGCGGCCCGGCCCGGCCCAGCCCATCAAAGGTTTAGGGGGATGGGCCGCGGCCCGGCCCGGCCCATCAAATTTCAGAAGATGGGCCGCGGCCCGGCCCAGCCTATCACATTTTCAGAAATCCACGGCCCGGCCCGGCCCGGCCCATCAAATTTTCAAATGCCTCGGCCCGGCCCGGCCCG
>JAYJMJ010294095.1:0-10536 GCA_036873875.1 Laminaria ephemera
CAGAGTGACTGGAGCCTGTCCTGTGACCACGGACTTGATTATGAGAGTTAATGTGAGAACAACAACAACAACAACGAAGGAGCGCGCAGTTTTTTTTGTTTTCCATGCCCTTTAGACAGGTCGTAATAATTCCAGTTAGTCCACTGTTTTTGTACTGCTGTTCTATGAAGCGGTCTGTCGAGCTTGTCGAGCGTATTTCTTTGAAGTTTGGAACGGTGTCTCCGCGCAGAATTGGTTGGTACCAGGTATGGTCGTATGGATGACAAAAAACGCCGCACTTTTCCTTTCCAGTAGCAGACACCTCTCATTAGCTTGAAAATATCGGGGAAATAAGAAATTTGGCAGCTGATATGCTGAAAGTATTTATAATGTATATAGGAGGACACACCCTTTCTTAAAACAAGAAATGTAACCTTAAACCAGTGTCTCGGTTTCTTATATTTGAGGAATGTACAGCAGTAGGAGGCTCCCATCTTGCTGGCATGTGCCAGCCCAATGTACCCGGCACTACTGCTGTTGTGTGTGCGTTCTTCACATTAAAACTGATATTTGCACCCATCTACTGGGAATAGGGTTATTATAATATTAATAGTGTTCCTTACAGAGAGTTCTAGTCGTGCCAAGCGATTTCATCGGCACTATGGAGACAGTGGTAATATTCGACCGGCACTATGCCTCCCATTTTTTTTTTTGTTTTTTTTTAGCTCATCCCATTTATTATCTTGGCACTTTTTCGTTATCCTTCTCGCGTCCTAATCGTATCTCAGATCCGGGGCCACTTAGCAGGCTCTTCTCCCCTCTCCCCACTACGGTAGGTACGCGCCTTCGTTTTTATCGCGAGAATAATTCAGCACTTTCTTCCCTCGTCGACTCGCGTCTAATTGTGCTTACCCACGCTATAGAGCGCTCTCGGCAGTTGGTGTCTTTAGAAAATAAAAATCTCCATACCGAGATTTGGACCCCTGACTCCAACCTTAGTAGTATTCGAGGTTAACCACTAGACTACCGGGGCGACCGGAGCCTTTTATTAAATTTTTTAACTTATGATACGTCAGCTGTCAGTTCGGCCGGTGGAGTGGTCGATACTCAGCTGTGTAAGCTGCGTGATACCGTCGGCCGCACTTTTTTTACACATATTAATTCCTCGTTAATGATATACGAAGTAGGTCAATGACTCCCCTGGATGCTGTCAGGGTCAACAGGACAATGGAGCATTGAAACAACGCTATTTTCTATGCCTGGTGAGTCGCTTTCGTCAACCAATTATAATAGACGCGGGTATGCGCGACATGGGTTCATCGCGCGCGGATTTACCTCGGGAAAAGACCAAGCGGCTGAGAAGCAGCATGAAGGTGCGGTTCCTCTAAAGTTCTGTTCCGCTCCATGATAGGTGTGCTCGCCGTCCCAGTTGGCGTATCCGTCGATCCCGTGGTTGCCGGCCTCGAAGGCGAATACCTGGATGAAAATACACAAGTGATGATACGGTGGAATCGCGCGAGGATTGGAGGGCGTATCCTTAGCGGGAAAAGTCATGGCGACTCACCATATCTGGACGGACGGACGTGTGCGCAAAACAAAACTGTGTCAAAGTGCATCCTCTTCCCAACATTTTTATGAAAAAAGTATAACATCAGCCGCCAACGCAAAGTCAACTGAGGGTTTATTTTCGGATCGCCCGCAAACAAACGCCATCACATCTTGGATATTAATAGTAGGTAAGGGGCTACACCCAAGTCGTGGTGGGGATACATATACTAAAATGTGCCTCGTATGTATTTTTACAATAACGGAACAAGATTGGAGCTCGGGGAACGAACTCACCAACTCATTTTCTCTTTGGTAAGGTCGATAATGCGCCGCTGATTATCTGGAACAGCCATTGTTTCCAGCATGCCGTGGGCTATCTCCATGACCACTCCACAATCGTCTCCTCCGTTACTACCCCAAGAGTGACCTCTGGATGACGCACGAGACACAACACTGCCTCCGATATTGGTGGATGAGCCATAGCCTTTCATCCCTGATGGTTCAACCCACCACCATGCGCGGTTGGGGTCAGACGGTCCGGCGCTCAACAAATTTCGGGCGCGCGGTGGACACCGGGGGGAGCTGCCGATTGCCGCCCTGACATGAGACAGCAGGTTAACAATCGCAGCTCGGGAAAAGAGGATCGACAGCGCCATATCGAGAACGAGGCTTAGGGACGGAAGGTCTCCTTCCTCCGCCGATAAGGCTGCTCTCATTAATCCGTGCTGGCCGTTGACGGCTCCTTCTGCCGCCGACGTCTCCTGAGCTGCTAGCAACGCCACCGTCTGTGATGACGCGGCTAAATCGTTTTCAGCAGCCCATGTTGCCTCGGCGGCTGCGCCTAGGGTTGTGCTTGCACCTTGGTCGTGTTGAATGGGGGGACCTGCGGCTGTTGCTGGAGATTGTCCTGTCCTATGCGCAAGAAAGCTTCTCCTGACGGCGCTTTGTGCACAAATATACAGAAGCACAGTAGAGTCGGGGGCGACGGCGCGATGGTGGTCATCATCACTGGGTGTGCTGTTGTGGAAATATCTGCTCGCTATTATGTGTGCGTGGGGTGGAATAAACAGTTAATTTCCAACTCCGACGGAGACGATACAGCGCGATTTTGGTGGCGAATAAAAACATTTGTCACCGGGTGTACGCTTGTGGAAAGATGTGCTATCTATTCTATTTGTGTGGTAATAAAATCGTTTGATTAACTTCCATCTTGGAGGGAGACTGTACAGCTTGCGAGTGTTTAAAACAGTTCGACCTTGTCGGTGGTATCAGAGAACGGCGGACCATTGCATCAAGTATTTTTGGCCAATGATAATGTGCTGCCAAAAAGGGTAACGACTTTAACCAATCCATATTCTCAAGTGCTCAATGCGATTTTGCGCATGTTATCATATTTACTGTTAATACGAGGAAACACCAAACCTCTGACGAATCACTCGATCCGCCACGCGCCACGTCCGAAAAATAAAACTATAGTCGGGGGACTCCCAATAGTGCCGGTTGAATAGTGCCACTTCTCTCTACAGTGCCGGGGAAATCGCTTGGCACGACTGGGACTCTATATGGTAACCCTATTCCCAATAGTGCCGGTGCCCTGAATAGTGCCGGTATATTTGGCTGGCACATACCGGCACTATTGGGAGCCCCCCACTGTATTAGTAAGTTCACCTGTACATGTCGTGCCACCTGCGGTCGCCCGTGTCCTCGTCAGCACGCCCTTCCACTCCCCGCATTCCCGTTTCGACTCCGGTGGCTTCTAACTCATATCCAAAGCCACCCACGTCGGCATTTCCATCGTCATTTCCATCGTCGCTTTCTCTATCGTCGTCGTTGTACTCGTCACCAGTGCCTGGCAAGGGGGACAATCAATCCCCGTTTCACGGTAAGGTTAAGGCCATAAGAACGATACAAACGCGATTTTTCTTAAAGTGATACAAACCTAACAAGTATTAGTATGTTGTGGCCAGGTATTCAGGTCTGATTGGTATCACCTTCCATGTATAAAGTCACTGGATTCTGGATTTATTTTATTTTCATGGTGGATAGCATGATTGGAACAAGCGCTACACATTGCCAAATAGCAAATGGAATAATTTTATTAATAATTATCATACAAACCCGACTTATTTCTTAAAACGATACAAGGATATAGTTGCCGGTAGAAGAAGTAACGGTGTCCGTAGATGCAGTCACCGGCAAGTCACGGTTTATTGTAGAGAGAATTGGGCATGTTTAGATCGGGGTCTGGGGGTGTTGGGGCACGGGCGCAAACAGGCGCCCTTCCTCCCCACTGTTGGGTGCAGACCTCATGAGTAGGTTAGCACGACCGAGCTGAGCGACAAGCGAGTCGCGGTTCTTGCCGGGAACGTCAGCAGATTGAGGTAGTCACTGGGTTAGCCAACCCAGCCAGAAAGACATACCTCTCCCTTCCTGCCTCTTCCTCTTCCCTTGCCCCGACGGCCGGGGTCCCTGGTCTGAGGACATTGCACAGAGCACGGAGCACAACAGCTTTGGAAAGGCCGGCAGGGCTTCCTCGCTGGATCCAGCGTTCTCTAGAAAACGATACAAACGCGGTTTTGTTCTGAAAGTAATACAAACGCGACTGTTTCCTTAAAAACGGAATAACCGCGATTTACTTATCCCGACCATCTCGGGTTTTCTAATATACCTTCGGGTCGTTCCTAACGGAACGCAAAAAAATCACGATTCGTGACTTTTGCAAATGGGCGTTTTTGTGTCGCGTCCTCAAAGAAAAAAACGCGGGTCTAGTTGTCGCGAGTCATTACATAAAAAAATCTAGATTTTTGTATAATAATTCAATGTCACGGATTGTGACAAATAGGGTAGATCTGCCCGTCAACGAAGTAATGGTCTCCGCAGATGAGTCAACCGGCAAATCATGGTTTATTGTAGTGAGAATTGGCATGACTACATCGGGGTTCGGGGTTTGGGGAAACTGGCGCCATAATCAAAGACAAGGCACCTGCTCCCACCCCGCTCATTGTTGGGAGCAGATCTCATGAGTAGGCTAGCAAGACCAAGCCGAGCGCAAGCGAGTCGGGCTTCTTGCTGAGAACGCCAGCAGACTAAGGTAGTCGCCTAGCTGCCCAATCCAGCCAGGAGTCGGTGCCTCTTCCCCTGGACGTGCGAGCTGGGACGTGCTCGCGGGACCTGAGCATTGAGTCACACGACGGGGTCCTGGGTAGGCACAAGGGGACCCTCGTTTGGAAAGAAGAGCGACGCATCCGCGTCCAGTGGAGACCGGCGGGCAGGATCATCTGGCTGGATCCGTTCTCCAGAAGCGGTGCGTGCGATACATAGGGTTTCCATCTAGAGACAGCGGAGGTGCCAGCTAGAGACAGCTCAGGCTGACAGAGAATTGAGCATTGGGTTGTGGTTGCTGAAAACGAAATTATTTCAAGTACGTCAGCTGTGAGTTGTTGTTGTTCTCACATTAACTCATCATCAGCGCCATCAAGTCGGTGGTCACAGAACTGCTGTATATGATACGACCGCAACGCGTATTCATATAATGCATATGGTAGCGTCAGAGAGGTTGGTCTGCACGCGGATCCCGATTTTCTTCCAGTTTACATGGGTTGCTGTGGTATACTCGTGGGAGGCGTAGAGATGCCGTCCGCAACTAGAATGGCGGAGGGGCACCGGTCTGGCGGAGGCCAGGGGCGACAACCGGTCGTGGCAGCAATGCGACGACTGGAGGGGGAGGAATACGGCGACCGCGCGTGGCGACGGCGGGGGTCTCGGCGCGAGCCGAGGAGCGCGCCTAGCCGACCTATTCGGTGGGGGAGCGGCGGGCCGGGTGACTTCTACGCGGGGACGGCAATACGTAGCTGCTGGTTCAGGAAGATTGCACGTAAACCAGCCCTGCGAGCTAGCGGTGCTGTTCGAGCAGCGGCCATGGCAGATGGGGAGGCCCCGATAATTTCAGTTGCAAGGTCGACTAGGCGCACGAACGAGTCTGGTCGCCAGTCTTGGAGTACGTTTCGCGGGTTAATGGGTGACCGGGCGTGTTCGAAATCGAGCGATTTAGACAACTGCAAGGCCTGGGCATTGATTGAGCCTGCCTTTGGGTGTCGCGCGTCAGGTAACCTGGCAAATACATATTTGTATACATCACGAAAATTCGCTGCCTTACAGTATACCCATCGGAATGTAGGAGTTGAGCTACCGTTCACGGCCCCTGTGGTCCGGTGTGCGCTCAACATGTGTGTGTGTGTGGGTCTGTGTGTGGGGATGGGGGGGTGTTAGTGTGGGCGGGTGCGTGTGCGTGGGTGCTCACGGTCCCACGTAATGGCGGGAACTCCCCGACTCGTTCGCCTACCGATATTGTTCGATATGCTTTTAACGGAGGGGGAAAGCTGATCCCTCCATAGGGTCTGGAGGGGAAGGTGTTGTGGCTCAGTTTGTGTCTGAGTTATTGTCTGATGGCCCCGTCGGACGAGAGGTTTACCGCCGGTTCGGGAATGGCGCTCCCCGTGCATGGCATGGTGCGGGGTGAGGTCGCGGTTTACGCCAACGGCGCACAGTTGGAATACATGCCATGGCAACGGGCCGACAAGGTAGATATGCGTTTTGTGAGGGGTATAAGGGTGACCAGGCACAGGTTGGAAGCGTACGCGTGCGGACACGCCACGAGGTTCGCGGTTCGAGGTCGTCCGTTAGGGCCGACGGCGGTACCGTTGCCCGTGTGTTGGAGTTGGTTTCACGCTTCTCTAGTCTTCTCGACCACGCCCCCCTCTCCTCGTATCGTTGTGGCAAGTCTGTAGGTGTGGTGGGGTACGATCGTGCTCTTTGAGCAATCATGGAGTTAGTGGCAAAATCAGGTCGAATTCCCGATGAGTTCGCCCTGCACTCGTTACGTATTAGGAGAGCGACCTCGCTCGCAGCCGAAGGAGGCATATCTGAATGAGTGATCCAGAAAGAAGGGTGGTGGAGGCCCTACGCGTACAAGGCGTACACGCACAATATTATAGAGGATTCGATAAGGGTGTCACGTAAGCTAGTCGTGGCAAGCCAAGAGAAGGATTGGCAACCGAGGGAAGGTACAGCCTGGGGTAGGAAATTATAACTAGTGTACAGCAACAGTGATCTCAAATTACCTCGGAGTTGGATGAGCCGAATGGTACGGTACCATTCGGAGGCTTGGTAATCCGAGAAGACTGTAGGCGGTAATAGTTAGGAGCCCGGCTGGTATCATAGTAGGGAGAGAGAGACGGTAGACGTGTGGATGAGATATGCAGGACATTGCAGAAGGCTGCAATGGGTGTATCTGGCCAAGGGGAGAAATCCCTCTCTCCCAACGCCCAGAAAACGATAATGACAATGCTATTATTAATAGGAAGATATTCAATAAATCCCGGTATGACACATCACGTTGACTGATGGCGGAAGTGGTGACATTTACCTGGTACTGATGATTGGCCTTTGGGCCGGGATTGCGTCAGTATTTGGCGGTTTGAAAACGTTAGATACACCATAACTACTGAGCTAGCAGTCAGCACTGAGCTAAAACATAGCTCAGTGCTGACTGATAGCTGAGTGGTTATGGTGTATCTCTGACGAAAGCACAATCCGAGGTTTCTGAAAGGCAGTCGTTACAAGATACCTGGAATGGTTTAGGGTCAATTATGAACTTCGATCGATGTTTTATTATCCAGAGCAGCTTCGCAGTATATACATGCATTTCATCGAGTTGACGAGCTCAAAAGTGAAAGAGGACACCGGTTGCATAGACATTTCACTGCATACGCTTTAAGTTAGTAGCATAGGCATTCGTTTGTGACATCGGAGCAGAATTTGCGGACGTGACATCCATTGAGTGGAGGTGTTAAGGAGTACCTGGTGGGTAACAGCGACCTACCTGGTGTTGTCATTGTCATTGTTCAGTAGCGACTGCACAGCTTTAAATAGGCACTTTGGTACAGAGCGACAGCAGCAGTAGCCCGTAACCTACTGTCGCTCGTCAGCATGACCATGTCGTATTAAAGCCTTCGTAGCGGGTTAAGCGCACTGTGCAGTCTGGGTTGTCAATACGCATCGCAGCAGAAGCAAAACCTGCAAATACCAGGAACAGCGGTATATCGCACAGAACAGCAACGATGTAATTGCTGTCTGTTCACAACCTGGTATACAGGATAGCTTGTCTCTGTAGATTAATAGTATTCTAGATAGAGTGAAGTTTCTACGTAAACTGTGCCTTAGGGATGTTCTATAGAGCTGCAAGGACCGTTTCTGACGGTTCCGAAGCTATAGGGGTCCTAGAGCATACCAGTAATCTAGACGTCGTCGATTTATATTCTAGAGTGAGGCTTCTACGTAAAACGTGTCTCAGGGATATTCTAGAGCAGACAAGGATCGTTTCTGACGGTTCCGAAGCTATAGGCTCCTAGAGCATACCAGTAATCTAGACGTCGTCGATCTATATTCTAGAATGGAGGTTCTTCGCAAAACGTATCTTAGGGGTATTGTAAAACTGACAAGGACCACTTCTGACTGTTCCGGAGCTGTAGGGTCCTAGAGCATACCAGTGGTTTAGAGTCTCGTCGAGGAAACGAAGTGCAAGAACAGCCTCTCTTGCTATATTTTGTCATCAGCATCTGATCGCGTAATACATCGGTTTACTGCTGTCTCTTACGTACTCTCAGACCGTTACACAACAATCTCGTACACTCAATATCAGATGTACGAGATGGTTATGTAACGGTCTGAGAGTACGTATAGGACAGCAGTGATCAGGTGTAACACGCGGGGACAATATGCGCTTGGATGGCATATGGACCCGGCCAACGACTGATGATGATGTGCTTGGGATTGGGACCTTCAACTACCGATGACGGGCGGTTGACTGACATTTTTTGGTGACCGATTATGTGAACACCGGAACGGCAAAAGCCCTTTTTTTTGCGGCTTGCTTCTACGCCCGTTATTTGGGAGTACGACAGGCCCATCATTGATATGCCAATTGCACGCTTTTGACAGGACGGCGTATCATAGTCCAGTTGAGACTGTGGTGTTGGAGGTTGACGTCAGCTTGAGATTGAGATCGACGGGCAGAACAGTCCAAACACCAAGAAGTTAGAGACCTCCTCCAGTCATCGACAATCTACGTTGTTCGCCGATTGGACAAAAGGCAGCGGTTTGGTCCAAAACCTTGCATGCTATATAATAGGTAACTGCACATTGTTCGCGGGATGCGGACTGTAGTTGTATTATTGTGGATACGCCCTATTGCGGGATTTCCTTGAGGGCGGAAAGCGCCTGTGTGGGTAGTTTTACAGCTAAATGCAGACTGCAAGTAAGTATTTTGACTATTTGGTTACCTAACTCGGTGCCTTGATCAGGTTGTCAGGCGCCCCGGAAACAGAGAACGCCCATTCGACCAGATTGCGGGCAGGAGTGTGGGGGCCTTCACATTCCGAATCGCCGTCTAAATACAAAATCTACCATAATAAGATGGTCAATCACAGACACGATGCCCATCCATCGAAGTGTACAAGCTACTGGGCGGCGTCCGACGGTAAACTTATGGGGGCGGTGATAGGTACGACCTTGGGTGGTGACATGACCTGCAATCTTCGACATGCGATAAGGGTCTGGACATCCGTCCGTGTGCATCACGGGTCACCAAATCTGACCCATAACGTTATCGAACGTAACTTGAAATGCTAAATCACCATGGCGCCGGCAGATCGTGACACGTATTGTATTCAATACAGATGTCGCTACGTTTAGGTTGATGGCCGCAGAGGTACGACCTGATAAAAATGCTGTCATTCCAACAGCCTCCTTGAGAGAGGTGACACGCTGTTAGCCTTTTAAAATAGTTTTGTGTTTATAGATATCGAGAACGTTGGTGTGCACTCCACTTGAGAATGAAGAATTGGGCATATATATTTGTGATATTTGAAATATTTGTTAACGGGTGCAGGTTAAGCCATAAATTGGTCAACAAAACGGTCAAGGGGTTGACCCGTTTGTCCGTTCTAAAGCACAGCCAGCAGCATCTTCCAAACGCTTGATGACGGACCCAAAAGGAATTATGCACACTGAGCCAGTTTTATCCTTCGAGGGCTTGGAAGTCGGAAGTGCCGATTTCGGCATCGCAATCTTCAATATTGCCGCTGTTGGCTGGTTAGCTGGCATCAACAAACCTATCATCGCACGTTTTAGATCGTTCGACGTGCACAGATGGTCAAACGTATCGGGCTCATCAGGCGTCCAGCCTCCGCGCCCCAGTAAAATTGACCACACATCACATGTCGATACAGCGTCAGACAGGACTTACAATGTACGTCACCAACCGTCCGTCCACCGCCTTGCAATCGATCTTATAGGTGTATGCCTCAATGCATGTCGTACATGTCCCGAACACGCCGCAGATCCGGCCCCGTTCCGTGTAGCACCTTGTACGGAGACTACATCCCGACCGCATAGGGTGGTGTCCTATTGCCCAGAAACGCTGCCGTGGACATCAACTCTCCCTGAAGAAGTTAGTACAGTTCGCTGTCGGCAAGCATGCGCCGAACAGTACCCGCGAAAGTGCTGCTAGCGCGCTCGGACATGCCAGGCGCGGAGTTTCTGTAGCTCGTTGGTGTTGGCGTAATCAAGCAAAACCCCCGTCTGAAGACAACACAGTAGTCCTGAAACTCCTTGCCAACGAAGTCGTTCTCTTTGTCAGCCGTCAAAAGTCCGATGCGGACACTGCTAGAAATCGCCTCAAATCGCATGAATGACCGAACCGAGCTGAGAGCGTCGCCCTTGGCTCTCAGCAAGTACCTCGTTGTTCATTCGGTGTGCTCGTTAGAGATATTGCTGGCGTACTTTTAGCCGCCGAGCGCCTCTGGTATTTTGGGTCTCATCAGGTCTGCGACGACCAGGTGGAGAGGGCGCTTGGCGCCGTGATTGGCCGCCTTGCACGGGTGGACGGGACCCCCCCCTTCTGCCGACATAGTAGAAGGTGGGCAAAAGGCCGACCTTCTGAGCACCTTC
>JAYJMJ010294114.1:0-10535 GCA_036873875.1 Laminaria ephemera
CAGTGCTGCAGCAGTACTCTAGCACCCGGTATGATATGGTAGGTAGCCTGTGTTCTGGGTACTCGTATGGAGCTCACCAGGCGAGTCTACAGGAGTATCAAATGACCGGTGAGTATATGACGTACTGATTGTTAGTGGTACAGTGTTCACCAATCCGTAGACAGCGGTACAAGTAGTCATTTGCAGCAATTGGAGGTCTGTACAATCAGAAACGAGAGATCGGTTTTATGACTGCTCAAGATTGCAGAAGCTTGTGTTTAACTTTGGCGTTGAATTGTCATATATTTTTGGGTGATGGGTATGGTAACTTGTTTTGGGTTGTGGGCGCGTCTAGGATGGCGAGAACACTATGTCCTATTTCTAAGAAAATACCGAATGCAGGAAGATTGGACGATCACATTGACGTATAATGTGGATCTTCTGATTCCTTGATGGGCCTGGTGTGAAAAAAATTGATGTCGGTTGATGGCACTCTTGCCCGTAGACGGGCGGCTATAAATGAACTCCCGAGGTTAGACCTAGTATATATATGTATAAGTCTGCATAGATAGACATTTACAGCTCAACACGAGATCGTCTACCGACGTCAACATACGTCCTCGAAAAGCGCGATTTAATCTTCCCCTAAACTCGATGATTTAGTCAATGGTAGTTCCCAACATTCTGCTGCCAGTTACAGCAGCAGTACATGGACTCCCTGTTGGTCGGTTAAAATGTACCCGAATGAGAAGTTGTGTACTTCATGCTTTGGTGTTTATTGACCACACTTTCCTCGTGTAATTTCTTCTGAATCGTTTAAGCAACCTATACAATCACACAACCCACGCCGCATGCCCTATGGAAATAAGAACGCCTCACGCCGCTCTTGCCACATGTCCCAACCTTAAACAAAGGACTAGCAATCGAAGATACGTAGCACGGTACAGGGGGCCATTATCGTGGAGGATGCAGTCGCGAGCTATTTCGTGCGGGCGGCAGACAGCTCTGGAACCAAGGAGAGGAAGCTAATCGTAGCAGAGATGGAGGCTAACTCCAAGAAGCAACAGAGCGCTGTCTTGCTTGATCTGGTCAAGTCGGCTGTCGACAGCCCAAACACGAAAACATCCCGTCTCGCGGTCGATAAGACAATCGCCGATGCAAGGCAAACGAAAGCGGAGACGCGAGCCGAATCGGCAAAGGGAACCGAGTCTTTTACCCAAACCATGGCGGTTATGATGGCTACGCTTGATGGAAAGATAGGGTAGAGTACAAGGACGATGGGAAGTGTCGGGCTCAGCGTCCAAACTAAGGGTTGGGGGGGTGGCGGGGTATGTTATAAGGCTTAGATTGGGTAGGCAATTTGTTAATCTTTTACCTGTGTCCAGTGGTCAAACGGACTAATACTCCACTAATACCTTAACAAATGGCGTATAAGGCTTAGTTTGGATGGGCAATTGGTTAGTATTTTTCCAGTGTCCAGTGGCCAAACGGACTATTACCCCACTAATACCTTAACACGTACCAATGTAGGAGCTAGCGGTTGCCGGTGATATAATTCAACCAAGCCTGTGTAGTATGACTTGTTGCACTCCTTGCGCTGATTTAGTTTCTGAGCAAATGGGTCGTCGCTGCTGGTGGAAATCTACAACACAGCGCGATCAACACCTTTGGACTGAAAACGCGCCGTCTCCGTCTGTGGCGCGATAATTGCGACGACCCAAATATAGTTTGGCGTGCTGCGGATCCCAATAAAAATCTCGCGTTTGGCGGTGTTGGACAACGTTTCATACTTTATGAGTGGATCTGGACGACGATAAGTCGCCGTACGTTTCTTTGTTTTATTTTTAAGAAAAACAAAAATACAACGAGACACGGCCTGCCTGTTGTTTTGTCGAAGAATCAAAAGACGAGGAAGCACGTTTTGGAAAAATGGAAGCATAAGGAGACGCGGTAGGCTCGTTTGTGTAGTGAAAAAAAACAAAGAGATGCGGTACGGTTTTATCCAAGTATAAGGAGATGGGGTAGGATCGCTTGTGAAAAACGAACAACGACATGCGGTCCGTTATATTTTTCGGGAGCGCCGTAGGATCGTTTGTGTGAAAATAACGAGATGCGGTATGTTTTAAAGACATTATTTGGAGACTCTGTTAAATCGTTGGCGTAGCAAAAACGACGAGACGCGGTAGGTTTTTTTCGGAGACCCGATAGGATCGTTGGTGTAAGAAAAACAACGAGCCGCGGTACGTTGTTTTAGGAGACGCGGTAAGATCGTTTTAGCAAAAAAACCCGAGACGCGGTACGTCTTTTTGGGAGACCCTATAGGATCGTTTGTGTAAAAAAAGCAACGTGATGCGGTACGTTTTGTTTAGCAGACGCGGTTGGGTCGTTTGTGTACAAAAAACAACTAGATGCGGTAGGGTTTTTAATTCTTTTGTTTTGGACGCGGTGGGGTTGTTTGTGTATAAAAAACAACGAGATGCGGTGGGGTTTTAATTACTCTTTAGTAGTAGACGCGGTAAGTTCCATTGTGTAAACCTACCAACGAGATGCGGTACGTTTGGTTTAGGAGACGTTGTAGCATCGTTTGTGAAAAAAACGTGGAAGGTTGTACGCAGCGGATCTGGGGTTTGTGGACAGTTACTGAATCGTTGGCCGGATGGAAGAGAGGGGATGAGGGGAAGGGTTGAAAGTTAGACCGGGGGCCCAGCTGGTTGAGTCAGAGAGACAGAGGCAGGGAAGGAAGGGTTAAGAGTGAAAGGAAGAAGAGTGTTAATACGGGGATCTGCGTGACGGTGTGTCCAACCAGGTTTCTGTAACTGGGTAGAAGTTCGGCGGGTTGAAAGAACAGGGACACAACAAGATGCGGTAGTAACCCTTACCGGTATTTGTTTTTAGGAGACGCGGTAAGATCGTTTGTGTAAGAAAGACACCAAAATGTGGTACGTTTTTGCTTTGGATACGCGGTGGGCTCGTTTGTTTGTGTAAATAAAACGACGAGGTTCGGTAGAGTTTTAATTGCTCTTTAGTAGACGCGGTGGTATCGTTTGTGTAAGAAACGCAACGAGATGCGGTACGTGTTGGTTTTAGGAGACTCGGAATAATCGTTTGCGAAACAAACGACAAGATGCGATAGGGTTAATATTTGTTTGTAGGAGACGCGGTAAAATCGTTTGTGTAAGAAAAACAATGGAGATAGATGCAGTACGTGTTGTTTTTAGGAGACGCGGTAGGATCGTTTGCGAAACATAACGAGATGCGGTGGTAGGGTTTATATTCGTTTCTAGGAAACGTGGTAGGATTGGGTGTGTAAAAAAAACAACGCGATGCGGTAGTGTATTTATCTGTTTGTAGGAGAAGCGGTAGGATCGTCTGTGAAAAAAATAACGAGATGATGCGGTAGGGTTAAGAAAACCAACGAGATGCGGTAATATTTAGGCTTAGCGTTAGGGTTAGGGTTAGGAGAACACAGCCTGGCAGATATAGCAACACCCGCAGTAGCCATGCAAGACTGCTGTCAATAATACAACACACAGTCTACAACCCGACGGGCCAACTTTCGCACACGACCTCGATAGCTTCCAACACATTTCTTGCTCTTTATTCAAAATGCACTAAGTTCCACATCATCAGAGGTAGACGACGATATTGTGGTACAGTAACTGCGGAATTTGTTGATGGTACTGGAGGAAAGGTGGAGAGAAAATCTTCTGTGTTTACCTTCCTCCTGTGTGACCCCGGCTGGTGCGTCAAACATCTGACTGGCGCACAGAATAAATGGGATGAAAAACACACACAACAACTGGTGCGATTCAAAAGTCGGGAGTTGGAATTAATTGACAGTTCGTTGGCGTTCTAGCATTGGTACTAAAGGGTAATGAAGACACTCTACTTCGATAGCTCCCAACACATTGGTTAGTATTGATTTAAAAACCATTAATTTCCACATCGTCAGAGAGAGGTAGACGATGCCACTAGGGATATATAAAACTCTGGGGATGAGGATAATCCGACTCTTTGCTGTTTCTGCAATAATAGCATAATATTCGCATGCCCAAGTCGCAGGATATTTAACTCAAGATCGCCTTTCTTTCGAGATGCATGTGGGATATAAAACTCAACCCGAACGAGCTGACCCGAACAAGATTTTACTGTGGACAGTTTGTGCATACACAAAACAAAGAAAAGTGCTTTGTTATGCTCATGAATGTGGAATTATTAACAACGTGTGTTGGATGTTATCCACTCACTCACAATCTCTAGCATATAAAATCACACACCCGTTTTAGACTGCCACTTTCTACTATGAACCCTACAGTACTTTACCCCAGGGAGGGCGTGCGGGTTCTTCTTTCAATCCGCCGACTTCCTGCCCATTTCCAGAACTCTGGTCGCACACACAGTCACACAAAGTCCCGTACTAAGAGTACTGATCCTTTCTCTCTCAACCCTTCCCAGCCTCTGTCTCTCTGCTTCAATCAACTGGGCCCCCAACCGACTTTCGACCTTTTCCCCCATCCCCTCTCTCCCATTCGGCCAACGATTCAGTAACTATCCACAAATCGCAGATCTACAGCGTACAATCTTCCACTTTGGTTTGCGCGTGAATCTGGAATTATTATTAACATGTGTTGGATGTAATCCACTCACAATCTCTAGCATATATAACCACACACCCGATTTAGACTGCCACTTTCTACTATAAACCCTACCGTACTTTACCCCACCTTAAGCAGTCTCCTTATTATATGTGAACAACCTCTCCGTTATGCTAGCCACACTTCCCAACCACCCCCAACCCCCCAAATAAATGATTTATCATTTTTCGACCCCGTCCACACTTCGTCCCCTGCTCTCGCTGATTTCCTCCGGCCACTGCATTCAAGGTCAAAACCCTTGAAGCCTTATCCTCCTCTTCTCTTGTCGCTCTCACGTACATCGTAAAGGCATCGCTCCTTCACCTCCCCTGACTTTGAATTTCCATTATCGACACCCCTCCTACTGCAAGTTATATAGTTCCCCTAATCCTACCCGAATGCAAAGCATACGCCCCCGGTACCTTTCCTTGTCTCCCCACTAAATCCGTTAATGACACCGCGGCCTGGTTACGAGTCTACACTCTTCATCTATCACCGTCCGCGTATTTTTCCCCATCCCCTCTTTCCCATCCGATCAACGATTCAGTAACTCTCCACAAACCCCAGATCTACTGCGTACAATCTTCTACGTTTATTTCGGGGGTTTTGTGTGCCGCGCCTGCTTCTCTCGCTGCCCCGGCTAGCAACTGTGTCTGCGTCCCCCTGGATTTGGCGTCGAACGTAAACGACGCCTACCGTGGGCACGTCTCTCAGTCGTTCTGGGACTTCTCGGGCAAACCTAAATGACGGCCGGCCGAACAGGGAGGACAACCGCCTGGTGGAAATCCGTGACGAGGGCAGAGCACACAGACGAGGGACTTGACACAACAACAGCAGGAGAGCAACCGTTTGTTGTGTTTTGTGCCCTCGTTGCTGTGCTCAAACCAGGCCGCACTACTGGCCCTGGTTGGAGAACAGGGGCTGCGGTCCGCCTATACGGGTCTAACGGAACCTCGTCGTGACCACTTTCGATGCTCCGGCGGTGGATGCTATGGGTACGTGTGTGTGCGTGTGTGGGTGTGTGCTGTGTGTTGTGTGCTGGCCACCGATGGGTGCTCGAATGGATGCCTTGTGCGCGCCAGCAATCGACCCATTATGCTGATCAAATAAAAAACGAGAACACAACAGTGTAGGATTGAACGAAGTTTAATATGGGGTTTCAGGAGCGGGGCTGAAACTGTACGTATGTAAGCCAAGGAGGCAGGATCGGAGAGGGGACAAACGAAAGGAAAAATATGTTGTTAGTAGGGTAACTAGACGTAATTAAGTTGCATCGTAGGGACGACACTTAATTAAGAATTCCAGATTCCTGAGTGGAACAAATATCGACTTTGGGTGATTTTGCCTCTACTCGATATTTTCCTTGTGCGTATCACGTACAGTCCTGGTCCCACTTTAATGTGGTCTCTTTGAGTCCGGGGTCTGATCTAAGCGCCGTGAAAATCTCTTGTCACCCCTTCATCCCACTTTAGTGCGGCTGCCGTACTTATGTGGGACCGGTCCCACGTTTTGTGCGGCAACCGCACAAAAGCGGGACCTTCACGCCTACACATCAATATGTACATAACAGCACCAGTATCAGCACACACAGGACAGCAGCATGTGTTCAGTTGGCTGTAACCTCATCGCACGGGCGGTACAACCACGCAAAATGCCATGTGCGGCAGGGGAACTGTGCCATATTCAAGATCTCACACCAAAGGCTCCTGACGGCCACAAATGCCGCGGAGGATGTGGCGGCCGCCTTCACGGTATTTGCGGCGAAATGGAGAATACAGACAGTGATAATACATTCCACCGCATATGCCCCGCATACGTTACCGCCAAGGCGGCTGCCCACGACGCGTTGAAAGCGAGGGCGGGGAAGCGCAAAGCAGAGGACGCGCGCGGCCGTGGGTCGGAACCGTGGAAAACCTCTAAAGCTCCCGATAGCAAACCCAGGACGCGATTGAATCTGGCCCGAACGGTTGAGGTCCTGGAGCTACTCAAGAAGAAGGTATCGCATGCAGAGATAGCCAGGAGATTCAAGATTTCGGCGAGAACAATGTCTTCGTACGCCGAGAAGAGGACGTCTATCGAAGCGAAGTCCACATCGGCCGCACACAATGATTCTGATAGCCAGAGCAAGGACAACGATGATGAGAATGGGGGGGGCGGGGGCATCGTTGCGCCGCCGTCTTACAAATAAGTTTCGGTGCAATTCGGTTCCCTCGAGAGTTTTGCGGAGTCAGTCGCGTAACAATGACGAGGCCGCATACTATCTGCGGAAGGCCAGGATGGCTTTTATCAAAGCGTATGCTTCCAAACCAGCGCGGCAGGAAGACATTCGGGAGTTCGAGAGCGCATAATGAGTTTAGCCAGCAAGCTGTAGTGCAGTGAGGTACATGGTGTCGTACGGCCATGCTGTGCGTAATCCTCCTACTACAGTAGTACGTTATAAAGAGTAGTACTGCGGTAGTACAGTTGTACTACTCGTAGATACGGGCGCCGTACGTGAGGACGGATGCATGCGCGTTCGGCAGCCGAGCGCTGCCAATCAGCGGTGCAGACTGTGTAATTGTACGGCGATGAAAGCGTGGATAAGATAATAAACAATCCGACGTTTCTCCAACGATGCTGGTGTACAGCAGTGCATCGTACACGGGGGCGTGGTGGCCCCGATCACTTCATCGTGACTGCCTAAATAGCCCTCAAACATGTTCGTGCGGCCCCCGCGCTATTCAGGGTAGCTTGCAATCTTATTTTTCCCCTATATCTCACTTGAGTGCGGTACCGCACTCAAGTGGGACCCACTTTATTGCGGTACCGCGCTCAAGTGGGACCCACCTTATTGCGGTACCGCACCCAACCGGATGAGTGCGGGGTCCCACTTAAGTGCGGTTATATTCGTCTGGGGGCCCACCGCACTTAAGTAGGACAACTTGGTACAAACTTCGAGAGGCACTTCATTTGGTTCTAAGTGACCAATATCGCTATTTTTTTCATGCTTATATATCTCTATTAATTGTTGTGGTACAGCTACTACAACTGGAAAATTGACTGATTACACGATTCTGTGGTAGATAGTTGGAATTGGTTTATTGTTTCTTTAGCAAGGACGACTGCGATTCTATTAATAGTAATGGTATTTAAAAGGTGATTTGTTTTTTCAATGTAGGAAATCGCTTAGTATATTTGTAATAGTGCAAACACCCGCCCTTCCATGGGCAGACTCGCAATCCTATGTGTATGCGCCACATGCCCTCCTGGGTCAATTGCGACATGCAATCCGCTCAATACCTCCTGTGCAAACAAACATATTGGCCAACGGCACACCAATAGTGAGTTTGTATACACTATATTAGTTCAAGACGTAGATTGTTTTTCATATCCATCCGGCGTAGACGACCTTAGCAGATAGAGAAGTGGTTCCCATCTCTGGGAAGTGGATTGATTGTTTGTTTGGGCGAGACGGTTCTGGCTTCAAGTAAAAAAAACTGACGAACAAGCAGAAACACAGTAAGACCACAACGAGAACATAAACGTATTGCGTACACTACAAGATTTCCCTTCGGAGTCGTGTTAAGATGACGAGGGTGACGAAAGATAAAAGAAGGCCCAAATAAACCTGACGGAATACTCGTAGGTCAACACGTTTTGTTTTTTGGCTCGTATAGGACAGACACGGTTGACATTATAGCGCTGGGGATGTCTGTAAATAGTGGTAGATACACTGAAAACCAAACTTAACCAAACCAGGGGAACTGACTGAAAGCAATAAAAGGCGTCGAAGCATGATAGCTCAGCACATTTGCTCAGTTGCTGTTACGGGCAGACCACAGCAGCTGCAAAGCAAAAGTGCCGAAAAGGTATAAAGCTACAATACTCAAAACGATTTCTTCGACGAAGCGGGAACGTAAATACCGGTAGCTAACATGTGCTACGGCTCCAGCAGCAATGAGAGCAGCCTGTGGAGAGGAAACACATAATAAAAACAGTAGGTGCTGGGCCGGCCAAGATCATTTATTTATTAATAGTTAGTCACGCACATTAGCGGTCCGTTTTTTGTAGCATTGAGCTGAAAACATGGCACGCGTGCTCCATTATATGCTTCCCAAGGGATTCGTTACTGCACCACTTCTGCTTCTTTTTAATCAGCTAAGGCAATTCTTAAGAATATCTTAAATACCGGTAGCTAACATGTGCATACAGCTCCAGCAGCAATGAAAGCAACCTGTAGAGAGCAAAAAGTAATAAAAACAGTACGTGCTGGGCCGGCCAAGATCAGCTATTTATTAATAGTTGGTCACGCACATTAGCGGTCAATTTTTTGTAGCATTAAGCTGAAAACGTGGCACGCTTGCTCCATTATATTCTTCCCAAGGGATTCGTTACTGCACCACTTTCTGCTTTTTTTTAGTCAGCTAAGGCAATTTTCAAGAATATCCGAAATTTGGTTTTGGCCACAACCGACGAAAAACAAAAAAAAAACTAAATGGTGAAGTCAGGAACCGCTTTGTCGTGCCCGTAAGAAAGACGCATACAAATTGCAGGTCAAAAACCTAAAAATAGGTTTGCAAATCGAACCTTTGGTGGACATCTCATCGTCGTATATTAACTCTGCATAGTAGATAATATACACGCCACATATCTTGATCGAATTAGGCGATAGTAAGGATATCGATTGTTGGGCCATGCCTGAAATGATGCTCACACCGAGTACCAGCGGCATCCTTTGTCCGATTTTCCTATAGACTTTAGTGTTGACTTTTGACGGCAAATAGGTTTTCTCAACTTTCTCGACTAAATCAAATCGGATTCCAAAAATTCTAATGTCGGCGAATGCGCCGTCGGCCCAGTAACACTGCTGCTGCCAAATTTGGGGTAATAATGATTGCAAATGGTTGCGAAAACGCCGGACGATTTTTAATTCATTATTTATTTGCTGGCCCAGCTTTCTAGTCAGTGCGTGTGATGAGAGCAAAAAACGAAACAAAACCAATGTGAATACTCTGGTGCGACTAAACAGTATTATTATTATGTCTGCCATCAGACACTCTGTAGCGTAGATGCCGTTCCGATATAAATCGAATATCATTTCGTCAAGCAGTAGAATCTCTCCTATGACTCTCTGTCAACTATTGTTTCTCAGTTTCCCTTCCCCACATCTTTCCATTTTTAGTTATTGTAGTCTGTCCTATTCCTCATCCACATTATATCCCCAGGTCATTAGCCGCAGTCCTTTGGCTTCTTCCTCTCTTCTCCAATCGGCCTGGTGGTGTCTCAAGGCTAGCTTATGCATGTTAATCGGCGAGAAATACGGCTAGACATTGTATTTTGACAAATAATGCATACCTACAAGTAGTGGTGGTGGTCCACCTATAGTATTGCCGGTATGTGCCAGCCGGTGACACCGACAGTACAACAGCAGCAACCGGCACTACTCTGCATGCTGACTTTGCTGGTTGTTTCCATCTGTCTGTGCCAAACGATTTCACAAACACTGTAGCGTGCAGCCGGCACTACTCAACCGGCTCTGTAAAGGGACCTCTACTGTACTCGTATCTTACGTATAGATAGAGTACGACTATGCCAGTAAATACCAGCACAAGCAACACACACAAACAACAGAACAGCTCTTAGTTCGACACTCTAAACAAGAAGAGCCTCAGTAGAAACGGCAGCAGCAGGCAGGCAGAGCAGCGCTTCTTCCCCTTACCCTCGTACCAGTTCTACTTTTGGCTTCATGTTATTATGCTGTATTGCCTTGTCAAACGTCGTGTTGAGAGGTTCGAAAAGCCTGGTACGTGCATACGCAAAGACGACTAAACGCGAGCAAATGATGAAAAAATACAAAACACCGTTGACTAACACTCAGAACTTCCCGAAACATGCGAGCAGTTAATGCGACTTAAACACTACTTGAACCCCCCGCCCCCCGCC
>JAYJMJ010294124.1:0-10535 GCA_036873875.1 Laminaria ephemera
GTGTAAAACAGAGAGAAGGAGGAGAGGGGAGTCGGGGGACGGGAGAGGGAAGGGGCGGAGGGGGGGGGGAGAGAGAGAGAGAGAGAGAGAGAGAGAGAGCTGCTCCCCTACAATAGTTGTTTCTCTCAAATATGAGGCAGATGCGATGTTTTCGTATGTTAACTATGACCTTGGCCTGCTGTCTGAACCACCGTTGGATGCTCGGTCTATGCCGACGACACCGCTTACCGACGACACGACTTGCCACCTCAGATCGGAACTCCAGGACACTCTGTACACCCCATCATCAATGAAGGTGAGGGCTCCACCAAAATGGGAACAACGCCCCTGAGAGTCTCAGCCCTTGGTCCTCCTTCTGCGCATTTGATCATGTTTTTACAGATACTCAGCTGTGCAATCGACCAATTGAGTGATCGATATTCAGCTTTGCAAGCTGCGTGGTTGTTTTTTTTTGCCTTGTCTAAGCAGTTGGAGGCAGCAACCCTCCTGATAGTCTCAGTAGTTGTCCCGCTGTTGTACACTTCGTTTTGTTTGGCTCTATCTGAACAGTTGGATGCAGGGTGTCCGCTGTGTTGGATTTACTGCGAGAGCGCTCCGCCACCGAGACAGTGTCCAGAAACCATATGCTTCACGACCCCCACAGCGACACGCTCTCCGATAGCGGTAGTCGGTGTGTGCTGTTTTGACATTAAACCGTTCTTTCTATCCACCGGCATCACCACATCCAGAGTCCGTTCTGATTCATCCTAAGAGGAGATACAAAGTATGTGGTCACAGACTGTGAAGCAGAGAAAACCGAAATCATCGCAAAAATAGCGAGGAAAGCAAATTCTAACATATTGGGTACGAACATCACAACAAAAACAACCCAAGCAAGAAAATAAGAATTAAAAAACGAGTTTAACCAGAACGAGTCCTGAGATGTCGGTGTCTGAGATAATATCGGGTGCAATCCATCCGCTTCGTAAAAGCAGAACCGCGCACTAACGATCCTTCGTGATGAATGCCTGGCTTGCTGTTTGTTCTGTACCGACCGCGTGTGCTATCCCGGACTGCACCACGGGATTGAACACTGCGGGAATAACCACTACGGGACTTAACACTACGGGGCTGAACACTACGGGGCTGAATACTGCGGGACTGAACACCACGGGACTGAACACTACGGGACTGAACACTGGGACTGACCACTACGGGACTCAATTGAACGGCAGCTCTTCAGGCGTGGGCGGTGTCGCGACAGAAGTTGGTGACGTACGTGCAGAAGGGACAAAATCCTCTCACGGAGCACTACAGGTGAACGATAGACAACACCCACACACGCGGTACTGCAGTAGTAGCAGAAACGGCAGCAGCAGTAGCAGTAGCACCGCCAGCACCAGCTGCAGCAGCAGTAGCAATATCAGCGGCAGTAGCAACACCAGCGGCAGTAGCAGCAGCGGTGGCGGCGACAGCAGCAGCAGCAGCGGCAGCGGTAGCAGTAGCAGCGGCAGCAGTACCAGCGGCAGCAGTAGCAGCGTCAGCAGTAGCAGCGTCAGCAGTAGCAGCGGGGGAAGCAGCAGTAGCAACAACAGCAACAGGCTAGGTACCCGTCCACAGAAGCGATGCAGCGAATGTCGCTTGTGTTGTGGTCCCTGCGTAGAGCGACAAGCTCCTCGGATCCTGTTTGTTCGTGGACAATACGATCCCTTCCGTGTGCCGCCGCACCTGATGGACAGTTTGCTCTCTCCCCCCACGATCTCATGGTGTATGCTTCACACTGTACACACGTCGAATTTCGGGCGTTGCCAAATATCTTACTTTTGACTGCCGAAAGAATCATCAACACTAATTTCAAGTAGTGTACCCCCAAAAATGTCGGTGCAGTTATAAAGGAGTGAAATCTCGGACCGTTTCGCTTCGCCGCACTTTTGAAACTCGACCCGCAGTACATCCTCGTTTGTCGCCTACAGTCCTGCTGTACAGCAGTGCGGTCGTTGTTGTTGAATCGGGTTCGTAATCACAAGATAGACTCCAACAAGTATGGAGTGGAAGAGAAAAGCAAGCCAGGAAACAACTAAACACCCTGAGAGAAATCGCACCCAGCAAACGAAAGAAAATATGTCGTTTTATCAGTACAGCAACTGACCCTCCTGTGCCAAACCCTTCGTGTGCTTGTCAAACCAACAACGACAACAACAACAACAACCGACACCACCACCAACAACTCCAACTTCAACCACAACAATGACAGCTGCTTCGCGGTAGAAGTACCCGTGGGCGGTGACGAGGAAAACGACGCAGGCCGACTCCTGCTTGCCAAGATGTGCGCCCGAGACAGCGTGCTTGTCTGCGGCCAGGCTTCCTCCCACTGCTTCAATTTCTCCGCGAGGGACCTCGCTAAAGCTTGGAAGCGAACCACGGCGGGGGCACCGGAGGACGAAGCTCGGCGGCGCATGGCAGGCCTAGTACTGCTGAAGGACGGGACGTCCCCCGTGACGGGGTTTGAGGTGTGTGCGGGCTGACTGCTGTCTTGTAGAGGCTAAACCATTTTGGGACCTAGGTGTAATTACCTAAAAAGCGATCATTGCCGTCTTGTTAACCGTCTAGGAGGATCAGTAACAGTACAAGTATCACCATGCTGCGCGCGTGTCGTCCTTTTACCTTCCGTTGCAGTTCGGACGCATCCCCTTCCCCAGCAGCCCAGGCTGTTTGCTGTTCGTAGTTGCGGTCGCCTCACCGCTATGGCCGACAGCTTTTTCCTATCGGCATGTGCTGTACCGCTGGTGCTGTCCTACCGGCGGTTGCTTTCACCGCTATTGCTGAGGTGTCAGAGTTGCGGTCGCTACATGCATCGCTATGCCACTGTTGCTGACATAGCAGTGTCAGAGTTGCGGTTGCTATTATACACCGCTGTCGCTGCCTCGCTGCTGCTGACACGGCAGTGTCAGAGTTGCGGTTGCTGTTATACACCGTTGTTGCTGCCTCGCTATTGCTGACTCGGGGGGTCGTAGATGCAGCTGCTCTACCGCGATGGCAAGTATTGCTATCGTTTACCCCGTCTCCAGTAGCTGCGATTGTCTGCTCCGTCGTGTGAGTCCGTCGTCTTGGTTCCTCGTCGGTCGTGTGACGCATCCTGCGGTAGAGGTGCACCGATTTGTTTCTGAGACTCCTCACTTGAGGAGCTCTATAACCCACCCAAAAACTGATTTTGAGAAAAATGAAAGTGCACCTTGATGAACAATACCATGGCCTAGTTGTACAAAAACATACTATTGCAAAACATGATGGATATTCCGAAGATTTTAAGTTAAGGAGTCTCGTCATTCAGAATGTGTTTCAGCCAAACAATGCTACCTCTACCGTAGCAAGCGTCTTGGTTGCTCGTCGGCCATGTGCTTGCAACGTATGCAACGCATGCAACGCCTGCGGCGGCGGTACGCGTGCTGCACCCGACCGGGTCACAACGAGAACCAACCCCGAGAAGGACAAAAGTGAAACATGAAATATGACACACATAAATAGAAGGAGCGACATGTTGATATAATCTGGATCTTTATGGCACCTGTATATAGATATTCGACCTCGAACTCTGTACTCGCGGACATCTCGGTAGATACGTTACACTAAGAAATGCGGCGCAACCTGCGATGATGCGATGGAACCTAAACCAATAAGCTTCAAAACATGTAGAGAATCTGCAAAAGCGTAAATATCCCGACACGACACATGTTCACCGTTCACCGTTCACCGCTTAGTTAACCCTTTTTGGACACATGCATATCGACCAAAAACACTAGGAAGAGCGCGCGGCCGTGCCAGTGCCAATGCCAGCATGCTACGCACGTGTCGTCTAGCTCCTACCATTGTGTTTCGGGCACACACCCTACCCCTGCTGCCCGGGCCACTAACTGTGGTGGATGCTGTAATCGAACCTTTTTTTTCGTGAACGTTTCCCTCTTGCGTTCCAAAGGGGATTTGTGTGTCTTTTTGACCCCCCCCCCCCCGCGCCCCGGCATTGTAGGGATGCGACGGCCTATGGTCATACGACTACGGCTATGCATGAAATGAGTACCCCCCCTCTCCCCCGCGCGCCCTTCCCGCATCTTTCCCTGCCTTGCCCTTCCGTGCCCTGGCGTGGTTTTTTCTCCCTCTCAGGGTGACGCAACGAAGTGCTTCAACGACTTGGCGAGCATGGGAGCCAGTGTGAGCACGTGCGCGGAAACTCTCAGTTCGTGAACGTAACGTGCCGCCGCTTCTTTTACTGCGGTGCTCAACGGCTTTGATTTCCGCTGGCCTCTTGTACCATATTTTCGCCAGTAGGTATATAGACTAGGTGCTGATTATTTATATTGTTTTTCAAAAACGAAGTTGTGGCAAACCTCTTGTACCGTATTCATCAGTAGGTAGATGCTGATTTTTTGTTGTGCGTGTCGTAAACGAAGTTCTAGCGAGCGTCTTGTACCATATTCACCAGTAGGTAAGATGGTAAGATGCTGTTTATTTGTTTTTCATGAACGAAGTTCCAGCGAGCTTCTTGTACCACGCTCGCCAGTAGGTAAGATGGTACGATGCTGTTTGTTTTGTGTTTCATGAACCATTCTCTAGCGAGCCGTTTGGCAGTGTATGCTTCGAGCGTTTCACGCGGCGCCACTTCTACTTGTTTTCTGGAGGAATGTGCGCCGGCCTTCCCCCCCGAAAACTGCAGTATAGCTACGGCTTGCGCGTTGGGGTCATTCCCGGCGAACGCAAAAAAAACGATTCGTGACATTTGGAATATGTCGATGTCACGTTAGCAGGGGAGTCACCGACCTGTATCCCTCACGAGGGTATGCCACCCCCGTA
Organism: Laminaria ephemera; assembly: GCA_036873875.1. Taxonomy (NCBI): domain Eukaryota; class Phaeophyceae; order Laminariales; family Laminariaceae; genus Laminaria; species Laminaria ephemera. Next base: position 4,825 of record JAYJMJ010294124.1, read on the forward strand.
ACACCCGCGATCGAAGTATCACACGCAGCTTGCAAAGATGAGTTTCGATGAAATTTTCGATCTCACAGCTGAAGTGTATTTTTCGTTTTTTCTAAAACTAAAACACGTTTTTTTGTCACGAATCTTGACATTCAGTTTAAAGGATTTTTTCAGTATCACGATTTGTGACTTTGTAATACTGGTATTACGTTAGTGACTTTCCAATATCGCGTTTTGTGACTTTTCAATATCGCGGCTTGTGACAATTCGTAACTTTTCAGTATCGCGATTTGTGACTTTTCAAATCACTATTTTCGTGACAATATCACGACTCGCGAAATTGTCACGTTTTTTTGTCACGACTCGTGACATATTTTTTGTTCGTTAGGAATGACCCTTGCTGCAAGCAGGAAACTTGTGGTAGCGTGCGGCCTGTTTAACGGTTATTCGGGGGAGGGTACCGCCTCCGTTTGGTTTGGCTTAGCTTTGTTTGGGTTGCGTTGGGTTAGGTTGGGATGGTTGGGTTGGGCTAGGCTGGGCTGGGTTTGGTTGGATTGGTTGAGTTGGGTTTGGTTCGGTTTGGATTAGTTTGCGGTACGGAAATAACGCACCCAGGTGGCTCTTATATCGGAGCCACACCGTCGAGGGCTACAGAGATTTTAAGCCCGGAGGCAAGGGTGATAAGCTTTTGCAACTTAGGACGTAGTGCAGATAGACTTAGGTATACGTCGTCGTCGCTTGCACTTGTTGTGGATATATTATAGAGCACTTGTCGTGGGTAGCCATAGTCATGGGCTATCGATTTCGCTTGGCAAGCGTTCCCGAGTATAAGTGTAAGTTTGCCGAATGGTGGTGAGTAAGTGTAGAGAAGGATGCCGTGTCTCATGCCACTGATTTAGTTGCGTGTCGCACTCGGTTGTTGTTCGCCATTTTTTTAGCGCCATTTTGTTATGTACAGCGTCTGAACCCCTGCTTTGTTTTTGGTTGCGCCTAACGGCTGCCGTCGTGACGTTAAACGCCTGAGCCCCTGCTTACCTTTTGGGTGCGCCCAACGGCTGCTGTTTTCCGCAGTGGGTTTATTTTTCGTTTGAGCCGGCGAGGCTAATGGATGAAGGCAGATAATTTCGTCGTGTGCCACGTGTCACTGACATGCCTACGCGCTATATTGAGTTATGTTGTTCTGTGGTGTTAGACGTCGAAGCCTGCTTCGCTTTTGATTGCGGGTAACAGCCGTGTTGAACTTGGAGTCCGGCGAAGTTATTGATTGATAGCGCCGGCTGGTCGGCTGGTTGATATTTTTCGCCACACCCCCCTGCTAGCGAGCTCACGTATGTAGTTACTTACTACGTGTAATACGTGGTTGCTTTTTGTTTTACTTGGTTATTTTTCGGACGCTTGCTTTGTTCTTTCGTAGCGCTGTGTGGTTTGCCTTTACTTCGCTACACCCCCCCCTGCTGGCGAGTCTACGTAACTTCTTACGTATTATCTTACTGCTTTGGTTTGTTTTCTCTCGTTTTTTTGTCTGTGTTCTTTTATTTATTTTTTTCTCCTCGGATTGGTACGTATTGGTTTTCCTTGGTGGCATGAGGTGTAGTCGGTTTCAGTTGCGAGTCTCGAAACGTATGTACCAGTATGGGCCTGATTACGTACGTACGCTGACTTCCGATTTCACTTTTATGTATTTTTTGGCGGATGTACGACTTGCTTCAGCTATGATACATACGCGTACCACTTTCGGGTTGTTTTATTTTTTTCCCTGGGGTATTCTTCCGCTCCAGAGTGACTGGAGCCTGTCCTGTGACCACGGACTTGATTATGAGTTAACATGAGAACTATAACAACGAACTATAACATCAACAATAACAACAACAACGGTAGCTCGGGTGTACCCCCTACCTTCATCAGCCTTGACTGCTTCGTGTAACATATGCTGTTTATTTTCGCTCTGAAGCCTCAAAGCGGTTACTATTTACAGATTCACTTCGTACCAGGTACCAGGTTCTGTGCTGTGTGACCACGGACTTGAGTATAAGAGTTAATGTGAGAACAACAACAAGTGGGTGGAGGTAGAAAAGGGCGTAGTGCACCAAATGTCACTGATTGATGTGCTTATGCGTTTTGAACTTCCATTTAGCACTGTTTTGTGGTGCCAAATGTCTGAGCCCCATGTGACTGATGTGCTTGCACGTTTTAAAGTTCCATCTAGGATAAGCTTCACGACTGTGCTAGGTTCGGAGCCCGGCGGTGATAGTGAGTGAAGGTAGTGAAGGGCGTCGTGTGCCACATGTCCAGAGTGTGCTTGTGTGTCACGCACGTTCGTGAGATGCCGCTAGGTGGTGTCGAATGTCGGAGTCCCTCTAGGACTTTTGGATACACTTATTATGGGGGACCATAATAAACAGAACCCGCAATGAACCCAAAAACCATGTAGCCCCATTTTGTTGCAAACCATATTTGGTTCTGAATACTACTTTCCCCCGTAATAGCATCGAAACCCCTTTGGATACACCTAACGCCTGTGTTTAGCGTATGAAGTCCGTCGGGCTAGTGATTGAAGGTAAATCAGTCGCGTGTTACATGTCACATACGCGCTTGCGCGTTTCACGCTTTCCCTTTGTTCTGTGGTGTCGAACATCGGAGCCCCTGCTTGGGTTGTGGACACGTCCATAGGCTGTGTTCGATTTTCCATCGAGTTTCGCGGTTGAAGGTAGATAAGTCGTCGTGTGCCACATGTCACTGACACGCGTGCGTGTACATACCACGCCCGTTCGTTGGGCGTTGGTTTATGACCCCAAGTGTCTGGGGCCTTGCTTAGCTTCTGAATTAACGCGTGCTACGAGAGGGGTAGCAGTTTTTGGCCAAAAATATTTCTGACTGACGGTGCTTCTCAACTGAAGAGCTACCCGATATCGTTGGAATGCTATTTGTGCTATACGGTACCAGGTACAATATAATTTGCTGACGCGCCTAGCGTTTCTGCTAGACTTGCACACGTCGGACAGATCACGATCTAGATCATGTGGATCCTGTATTTGTCGTTATGGCATTGTGTGTAGGATCTGTGTAGTAGTACAGATCGAACCCAGGAAACATGGGCTAGGTCATGCAGATCTGTGTCCTAATCAATAGGCGGAGTCTCCATAGGTTTACCCACTGGCGGACAGAACCTGGATAGAGGGGTCGGTTGCCGACAGAGAAGAGGTATTAGCCGCGCTCCTCGAGCGTCCACGTAGCCATCATCCAAATATAGAAGACATGTACCAGGTATATATTATTATATCCCTCGGTCATAGCGTAGAGGAAAGGAAAGTAAAAGCCACCGGGAAAACCATCCGGCGGGAAAAGCCGTCGACCCGGGGATATTCCACTATGAATCTCCCACAACAATAGAGCCAATCTACCATAGGAACTCCCTACTATCATCAACCATTGCCATATCCGTAACACGCACCAAAGTACAATCAACAGTTCTGTTGGCGCGTAGTACGCATCATGCGATAGTATACTGCAGCATCTAGGCAGCTGTAGTGCTCGCTGACGGCGTCGAACGTCCGTCGCGAGCCAGCACGTATATCGACGTGACGACATTTTTCCGCAGCATCGGGCGATACCAGGTAGGTTTGTTAATAGCTGTCATATCAACATGCATCAGGGACCCTATAGTATAGGATAGATTTTCCGGTAGAAGAAGTAACGGTCTCCGTAGATGCAGTCACCGGCAAGTCACGGTTTATTGTAGAGAAAATTGGGCATGTTTTTATCGGGGTCTGGGGGTCTTGGGGCACGGGCGCAAACAGGCACCCTTCCGCCCCACTGTTGGGTGCAGACCTCACGAGTAGGTTAGCAAGACCGAGCCGAGCAACAAACGAGTCGCGGTTCTTGCTGGGAACGTCAGCAGATTGAGGTAGTCACCTGGTTGGCCAATCCAGCCAGAAATCTATGCCTTTCCTTGCCTAAAGGCCGGCAGGGCTTCCTCGCTGGATCCAGCGCTCTCCAAAAGCGGTACGTGCGGTGTGCGATTGGGTAGCCGGCGATTGACTGCCGAACTAATCGCGGAACGCTCGAGTATGTATCGCGAATTTGTAGCGACCGTTCAGAAAGTCGAGACGGACATGCCAAAACTTCCTCCTTTCAAGCAGTTGCTACGAGCAATCCTCCGGCGCCAAGAGCGCTCTTGACTCGCGCCACTCGGTGCGGGTAGAAGGGTAGAATCTATACTGCACGATGTGTTCAACGAGACCACCTCGATGCAACAGACATGTACAGCAGAATAGTCTACTAATCAAAATACTACCACCTGGTATCATTGCCGCGGGAGTCGCGGGGGTTTGTGAGGGTGGCGATGTACGCTCCTTATACTGCTCGCCAACCTCGTCCGCAACATAAATATATGGCAAGAGTAGTCTTCTCGGTCTAGAGACATACCTGGTACTGGATACGTACTGGGACATTACCTACGAATTATACTCGTACGAGTACGAGTAATCCCTGGGGCGCAAATTTACCATGTGGCCAACGTGAGCCGCCGCGGTGGAGTCTCACAGGTCACTTGACAGAGCCTACAAGGCACGATGTATATTATAGGGTCCCTGATGCATGTTGATATGACGACATACTGGATACATACTGGGACATTACCTACGAATTATACTCGCACGAGTACGAGTAATCCCTGGGGCGTAAATTTACCATGCCGCCAACGTGAGCCGCCTCGGTGGAGTCTCACAGGTCACTTGGCAGAGCCTACAAGGCAACATATTATAGGATCCCTGATGCATGTTGATATGACAGCTAGTAACAAACCTACCTGGTATCGCCCGATTCTGCGGAAAAATGTCGTCACGTCGATATACGTGCTGGCTCGCGACGGCCGTTCGATGCCGTCAGCGAGCACCACAGCTGCCTAGGTGCTGCAGTATACTATCGCATGATGCGTACTGCGCGCCAACAGAACCTGCACTGCATTTACACTATAGGATCACTGATGCAGTAGGTTTGACACAGTTAATTACCTGGTGTCGCCGGATTATAATGTGCAGTTCTACTTGCTGGCTCGCGACGGTCGTACGATGCCGTCAGCGAGCAGCACAGCCGCCCGTGTGGGGTTACACGGGCGGCGACCGGCACCACGGAAGTCATGGGGACGCGGTCGCTCAAGTCTGGAATCGCCCTTCGCATGCATAGGGTGGAGTCGCCCTGTCGCCTTGTTCAGCGCCAAAAAGGCCTGAACAAATTTGGCGTTACACTACTATTACGTACCCGTATATATTCTTTGTCGACGCCCGGGCAATGACGCAGACAGATCCAGATGTTTGCTATCGGGGGCAGTTGGTCACCGGGCATAGATAGCTATAAGTACATACTGCTGTAGATATGTTTCCTGGCGTGCACCGGCTGAACCGTGCCGCCAGCGAACAGCACAGCCGCCGTTATGGAGCCACAAAACGGCACTACACATCCTATCGTCCCGTTTGGCACCAAGTACCAGAGCCTCCAACGGCTTTGTACTCGAAATAACATCTACAGGATGCCTGGACCCGGGCGCAGACAAGTACACATACCGTTATTCCTGTGGTCGTTGGGTCCCGGGACGCTGATATGTAAACCTAACGGCAAAATCTAACCGGCGCAGGATCCGCCGGTGGTAGCTCCGGTTTGCGGACAGTTCCTTTCGCCGTCAATCTAGGTGCCTGCTCTGTCCATGCTACCCTCTCCCCCCCCCCCCCCCCCGG
>JAYJMJ010294134.1:0-26734 GCA_036873875.1 Laminaria ephemera
GATAATCTATGTCTACTTCTGGACTCCTTCGCCACACCGCTTGACCCACGCGGCCCCGTGTTAGACTGTTCTCTTATCAGGAGATCAGTAAGTTCGTATTATACCCTCGGCCAGGACGCGGCTTGTGAAACCCAACGACTGTACTGTAGATAAACGGTAATTATTTATCATGCTCCGAATGTTATTGTTTATGCGGGTTGTGGATGCTGAAGGTGTCCACTCTTTGCGAACGTACACAACTCTGTGATGCCAACCAACCCGCGGGGCAGCAGGCTTCACCATCATTGATCGTAAAATGCACGGAGGTATCTGCACACGCAGCAGACTTACTGTTGTGCATACTTCCAATTGAGGTATCTTGATGAAATGCTTCGTATACTGTGCGCATACGTACGAAGTAGGTTGTTTATGATCACGATTAAGCTTCCATAGCACGGCCTCGTTTATTCGACTCAGTCGACAATATTTTACTAGAGTTCAACTATGCCCGGCAGCTCTATCATTCAGATCCTGGAATGTTTTGGATAACTCAATTGCGGAATTGTCTTGGAACTTCGCCAAGGTGATCATGTCAACCAGGGGACCCGTGTTCAAGTTAACCGGGCCCCCGTTTGCCTATTGGTTGCCTTCAAAGACACATTCGCTATACACCGTTTCATCGTTGTCAGTGGTAACGGTGTACACGGCGCCGCCAAGTATGGTTTGCTAACGTACACTTGTCTCGAATTCCGAGCGGTAGTTCTATGACACATATGCAGCATTTATATGTTCAACTCACTCGCAGAATTGTCTTTGAAGTTTGACAAAGTGATCACGTCAACCGCGGGACCCGTGTTTAAGTAAACCGCGCCTCCGTCTGCAGCCTCGTTTCTTTCGAAGACGCATTCGCTGAATTCCGTGAGTTCGTCTTCCACGGTGACCGTATACACGGCACCGCCGAGAGAAGCTTCGTTTCCAGTGAACGTCGCTCCGCTGACTTTAACTAGGCCGGACTCTTCGCAGCACATGGCACCTCCGAGACCGTCCGCGAAATTGTCGATGAACACCATGTTCCACGTCCAAGTAAGATCGTCGCCCGTGTTGGAGTATAGTCCATCTGCATCATGTCAACACCGGTGTATGTACGTTAGTATTAGCTCAAGTAGGTTTAAGTACTGGCCGACACATCGAAGAGCAGGGTGGGTGTATTTCTTCCAGGACACGGTAGTTATAGGGAAACCCTTGGCCCTATACCAGGTATCCACCAATGATTTTCACCGTCACTGATAATATTTTCCATCTCGTAAACCGTATATCTGGATTGTGTATTATATTAAGCGAACCAAGACACGGCAGGGGTTCATTCAATTGAGTGACCATGCGCGAGATTGGAAACACATGTCGAATTCCGGTTACGCGACCGATCTGAAACATACACCCCGATTATGCTATTTACGGTATCATCATAGTCAAGGCGGTCACGTACCACGTACTGCGTTTCTGTTGATGGGTATCGTCTCCGGTTGCTATATACAGAACAAACCCCTACCCGTACCTCTATGCGTTTGTCCCTTGCCCGGAACGGAGAGGTAGGGCGAGGTCTACGCAGTAGTTCTACCATGTCAACTTGTACCATTAATACTGCCTTTGTAGATAATCTCCCAAACATTCACAAGTAAGTAATTCACCAGTCCACCCTCTCATACTACTACGAGTAACGTGGTACGTGGAATACGTTACTCTTAGCTTCTTTCTTACGTTCACTTCCCCAGAGGTCACCCAGATATTCCATGCTGCCGGTTACAGTTAAGTTGCTCTTCAGCACAAACATGGCACCTGCGAGGATCGGCACAATGCGGGGTGAGTGGTAAATGCAGGGTGGTGCTTTCCCCTTCAAACATCTTGCACCAATGTAATTGTAGCTCAGCGGGACTGATTGTCTTTCATACACAATCTACATTTGGAGCTCCCCCTAGCCCTGGAGTAAATAAAGCCTGGCTCACCGGGAGCAGCAACCACGCGCCAAAAACGTTGTTAAAACTAGAACACCCCGTTGGGATACGTGCTCCGTGGTGATCCGACATATCATTGGTTGGATCTTGTCTCGTTTTCAATTTTTACCGTAGCTAGAATGCACGTGCCGTGAGCAGCAAGATACGCCTCGTCCTGATGCTAACTATAGTTAAACGACTGAGCAGACCGAGCTCTGTATCGTTTTGTTCGCTATTTCTTGACTAGGGTGTGGGTCTGTCGCTGGTTAGTGTATTAATAGTAGTTCGTTTCACTTCTCTTTAAAGCCCACACGCTACGTATGATACAACACCCCGTGTTCAGCACAATGATATTTGTTCACAGCAATTCCTCACCTCCATCGCCGGCGACCGAGTTCTCAGTGAAAATGGTTCTACCGTCGATGACCACATCCGATTCCACGATAATCAAAGCGCCTAAAAGTCAGCATGCAAAACAGCGAATTGGGCGCGTTATCAGTGGTATGACCGAACCCAAGAAACAGAGGGTAGAGGTCCCAGTAATGTTCTCTATCGTGACTCAACTTGTTGTACGGGAGGAAGTTTTTGGTTTGTCGCGATTCGAGTTGCTGTACGGGTAGGCAAAAAGGGGCAGACGATGACTGATCTCGCGATCTTGACAGCGTTGCTGTTGCGAGGCCAAACTGTCGACAGCAAGTATTCCGGGCTTGGACTTGCTTTCCTAATCCCCATCATTTTGTAGTATATCATGAGTGGGTTAGCAAGCAGAAGACGCCCGGTCGAAGCCGCCGGCAGGTAGTAATAGATACTCATAGGAACGCATCAGACGGTTTTTGGTGAGTGCTCCGTTTCGCGGGGTCCACTCTACACGAATTGTTGGCCTCAGAAAGGGTGTGATTGGCTTCGGTTCCAGTTCGCAGAGCATTGCGCAGCATTTCACTCATCAAGCGTATTATACGGCATTAATATAAATAATTCACAGCCGTTTAGGAAGGGTTGGGGGGCTTTTTAATCGTGGAGAGAGGGATCGCAAAACAAGTCGGTGCGCTCCTCATGTCAGAGCTCAATGAACACCCCAATCAGCTGCATCTAGAGAATACCCATTGAGTATCTTCATGCCGTTAGCTTGAGAGCATCGCATCGCTGTTCGCCCGTTTATCGTGGTGATTGCGCCAGCAACGGGTACGGTTTGGTCGAAGCTTCCCTGCGGGTGCTCCACACGTTATACACACCGACAAAAGCGAAACCATTCCATTTCAATTTGTTGCCGGCCGCCGATGTCGGCGCGGCCTCTCTATCGCACCATGGTACACCATATAACATTTACTTCTCGACTTCGAGACCGTGGGGGCCTATTCTCACTCAACTAGGATGGTCTCCTGTGATATCGAGTCCGTTTCGGGGCGCTATCTACACCCATATATGGACAGTCACAGGACGAATCAGATCACTTACTTACGGTGACAGCGAGCACAGGCGGGACGGGTGCGAACCCGTGGATATTCTATACAGGGAATGAAACGTTGCCCTTGATTGATTGAAAAAACGGGTTTTAGTATGTTTTCTTCATCTCCACATCCGGGAGTAGTTTAGTTTTGAAATGGCGTGCGCATTCACAACAAAACATCCTTTCCTAGCGTCTATGTGAAACAATTTACGACGTGGACCTTAATCATTATGTTTAGTGGTCACCTCCTTTCCGTACAAGAAATATTAGGTTCAATGCAAGGCAAGGCATTTTATCATAACCCGAACCACGGGCCTACGTGCTACGCACACGCCGCAGTGCTGCACAGGAAATTTCCGTAGACGTTTGTGTCAAATCTGGTTCATGTCGCCGAATAACCTCCACCAGCCGCTAACCAATGTTACCACTCTACGTAAAAGCTTGACGCTCGATGCACTGCTCCATATACAGCTAATATACGTCATTTAACACCCATGCTGCTCGCAATCGTCTCTGCTGAATATAACCATGTTCGCTGAAGCCATAGTAAGACGATGGCTTTGTCATAAGTACGTTTGTCATACGTCCCATTGTCAAAGGCACCATTGTCACCAGTACGTTTGTTATAGCATCTACCTACTCACCTCCATATTCCTCGGCAGAATTCTTGGAGAAAATCGTGATACCACGTACGATGACAGTTGAGAAGTGACACTCCATGGAACCTTCAGAGATATCAGTTTATGGAACGATCCAATCGGAGGGGGGCAGGCGTCGATATACTACCAAAAGAAATAACTGGTTTCTCATACTTTTGAATACTGCCAATTATACCGTAGGCGACATCACCGTTATTTGAGAGGCCGGGCGGGGCCAAAGCGCTTCGAAGCGCGAAGAAGCGGCCACTGGCCATACGACATCTGGAATTTCCATGAAGGACGGAAATGCTTCGGTTGGCAAGGGTGATGGAGTACAAGGGCATTGTTCATGCTGACGGTGATGGAGTACAAAGGAATGGTTCATGGTGATGGAATCCTAAGGATATCAGGGACTGGGACAAGTATAATGCTCGACAATTAATAGCGTGTGATATGTTACAGGGACTGGGGCATTCATTCCCCGACCAGTCCGACAAGGGTCGCCGCTGCCATTATTCGTACACGCCCCAATGTGGCTCACGTCGGTGGTTGCGAGCAAACGGGAGGGCTGGTTGGGAGCCGACATCAACAGCAGCCTTGGAGTGCCGCCAACACGACGATTGACTGATGGGAGCCGGCCATATAGTTGGTGAATGGTGATAATTTTCACATGCGCGATCAATCGTCGCTCACCCTTGGCGATTTATATGCACAGACGTTGAGTCAAGGGAGGGTGTGGAGGTCCTCATTGCTTGTTCCATTCGCGGGCCCCTCTGGCGAAAAATACACCGAAACAAAGTAGACGACCACCTGCTAAGTTCCGCCTTCGTTTGTAGAGCGTGGTGTTATTCACCCAACTTCCCTCTACACAAACACATTTTTTCAGCGAAGGGCACCATTACCTTAAAATGGTTAAAAACAACGTTTTCTTCCCTGTTGCTCACCTCCGTCACCAGCCGAGTTGCTAATGAAACTAGTGTTACCATCGATACCTATCTCCGATGTATCAGACGAAAATGCACCTGCGGGCAAGAATAACGAGGTATCGGGTTGGTGCCCAGAATTCGTCGCAACAACCACGACGGCGGGTCAAGTATTTGCTCATTGTGGGCTATACACGGGTCACCAAACGTTTGGCGATGGGAAAGCGGTCGGCACACGCCGAGATAAGCAGTTGGATACCGTGAGTCACTGGATAGGACTTAATTAAGCCCTAAGTACTTGAAGCCAACTTCAAACTGCACGGTGTTTTTTGTGAATCCGCCGACAGCCTCGGCCAGAGCAAACACTGCAGCGCCCGCAAAAGCTATATCTACAGGAGATATAGTCACGCGGCGAGGACTCTTCTGTTATATTAATCGTTCGACATGGTTTATCTGGTTCGTACTGTTCTTTGTGACCACGGCCCTTGTGTCTCCTGTTTGTGTACGTAGAAAACCTTAGCCAGTATGGACCCTAGGTCTGCTGGATGATTTCGATGAATATAATCCACGGTCTGCTGGATATCTTCAACGATTAGAAACCACGGAACACTCCAAAGAAAAAACGCATACAAGGTGCACATTATTCAATCTATGACGCATATGTACCGCAACAAGCAGCTGAACACACTAGCCGAAAGATAGCCCTTGGTTGGACTGGTCCGAGTATGTACGTAAGAAGAATTAACCAGTACGGACCCTAGCGTGTCCAGTTCGTTGGCCGTCCGACGATGTGCGGGGTGAGCGTTAGCTGCAGTATTGAGCGAGAACCGTGCAAAACAATGCGTACAACTACAATGAAAGTTTTGAAGTAACGCACCAGACAAGTACGATCTACGAATCATGGCCGATGTAGTCATGCAAAAGGACTGCCGCCGGAAGCTAACATCCAGTTTTTGCCCGGTGCATCGTATCAAACTAGGACCAAGCCTTTGTCGTGGTAGCAAGTCAAATACAGACGAATCATGACTGTTTGAAACAACTCATCTTTGTCCTTTTCGGTTGCAGCTGGGCGCCAACACATGTCATATACATGCGTTGTGGTGCGTGAAAAAGATTTGTCAGGAAGCACGATCTATGCTGCTCGGCCCATACCGTCCGACCCAATGCGTATCCTAGTCTCACACTCAATGCGAACGTGAGTCGTCTCCGCTCATTTCCAGGTCGAATTATAACATAAAATCCATAACATGTAGCGACGCCATGCGACGGACAGGGTTAGGGTTAGGGGTAGGGTTAACCCATGTTACGGCCCTTACCTCCTTTTGAACCGACCGAGTTGGAAAATTCGGTGGTGTCATCCATGTAGACTGTCGCTTTGGATGAATGTACAGCCCCTGCGGGTAGGTCAATTCACGGCACGGAGGAGAAGGAAAAGCGGAACATAAACGATATACCGTTTCGGGCTTGTGCCACTTGACGTTAGAGGGGAGTTACGAAACAATCACCATACGTCATATATCGGCAGCGCCCATTGGCCAAGGCGCCGCTGTACAGATATCTGGCCACGAACGCTACGGTACACCGAGTCCCTTATACTCAGGTAGATTTTGACTGTTTATTGGCGCTGGCTTTACAGGTTTCTGGCGTTCAGAACAACGGTCGATAATCGCGCCAGGTGCAACATCAACCCCGTAACGTTTGTCACTAAACATGACAACGACGTACGTACGTCTCACGAAGTAAAATATAACGCCCGAAAAAAACATTATCTACTCCGAAAATCGCTGTTCTGCCTAGAACAGTATAATCAGTTTCCATGGTCAAGATTGCATTGAAAGGGTTCGGTCAAACCTTGCTCACCTCCCCTAAAACCAGCTTTGTTTTGGGCGAACTTGGTGTGTCCATGCATGGAGACGGTTGACACATCAGCGTACATGGAACCTGAGTGTACGAGGTTGTAGGGAGAAAAAAAAGCGGGTGGGTGTTCCTTAAGCTCCAAGCGCCGTGCTACGGGTAGTGGTTTGACTTTTGAGCTCAGACATGCCTCGCTGACAGGCTCCCCAACCAAGGACCTACCTGATACATGTCGATCTGATGTATACCAGTATATGCGTTTACCGTATGTTACGTTGTCTAATCCATCGGATTGAGTATGCCGTGGGGAATTTCATATCGGGCACAACATAGTGTTTCGTTCCCCTACCGCAGCGTGTGTCGCGAGTGGAGGTGGTCATTGCTTTGGTTATGGTTCGAGGGGGTTGTCAATCAAACACAGCAGATTCAGCGAGGGGCGCCGCGACGGACGGGTGTACCAGTGCAGCACATACATATTGTGCGCGGAGACACGCCGCGCAGGTTGCACTCTAAGCAGAAATAAAACGAACGCCCAACTAAAATCATATAGAAGAACACTTGGAGGATGCGAGTGATGCGCGGTTTGTGTGTCGAGAAGGGATATTCGCCGAACCTAGGAGACGCGGAGAGGAGTTTAGCCTCCGAACCTATCACACGATAATACATATACATACAGGGTTCCCCTCCGGGAAGTGCTTTGGGTAGTGGCGCAAGAACGCAACGATAGTATCCAGCATATTCAACCTGGTACAGCAGTAGTGGCCCTTCTATTAGTGCAGGTATGTACCGGCAGGAAACACCGGCACTATAGCGGCAACCGGCACCACTCCGCATTCTGACACTACTGGTTGCTCCCATCTGTGCCAACCGAGTTCGCAGGCACTATAGCGGGCAAACGGCACTACTATGATAGAACACAAATATTTGAAAAACATGACAAAACAAAAAAGAAGAAGTGACGTTTCGGCGAGATTTGAAGCTGTGTCCTCAAACCTCAAATTCAATTTCGTACCAGGTACGTGTCGCCATCTGACCAAAACACCAAAAGATCCCGTGTTGCCTATGGTGCGTAGGCAGACGCCGACTACAACAAACAGCAGGTAGGTACGTACTGCTGACTGCTGACTGCGACAATCGCACCGTGCTGCTTGACGGCTCCTGCTGTCTACCTGGTACCGGTACTGCATAGCACAGCAGCAGCAGCAGCAGCAGCGTTGCATCATATCCAGCATATCACATCATACCCTGGTACGACGCACACCAGTCTGGACGAAAATATAAGGACCATTTTTGTCTCAATGTAAAACTCAAACGGTATTTACAATTCCGTCCAAAGTGGCACTTTACATGGACCTGTCACCAGTCACACCGCAGCAGCGGCACAGTGAGGTGGTGGCGTGTTGGGGTGAAGTATCGCAGGCTCCGATAAAACCAACTAGCCATAGCAGCCACACGCGCATAGGGTTGCAGGCTGCTGCTGCTGCTGGACGGCAAGACTGATGCAGGGCGGCAGGGTCGTAGCGTTGTGCTCTCCACACATGTTGTCTGTTGTCTGTGCTGCTTGACTGATGCTCCTGCTGTCTACGTGGTACCTGACTGCAATCGCAGCAGCAGCAGCAACAGTGTTGTATCGTAATCCAGCATACCTGGTATCACATAATTCCCTGGTACGACGCACACCAATCTGGACGTAAATATCAGGACCGTTTATGTATCAATGTAAAATTCAAACGGTCATTACAATACCGTCCAAAGTTGCAGTTTTCATCGACCTGTCACCTGTAACACCCCAGCAAGCAACAGCACAGAGAGGTGGTGGCGTGTTCGAGTGAATCATCGCAGGGTCCGATAAAACCAACTAGCCGCAGCAGCCACACGCGCATAGTGTTGCAGGCTGCTTTCTGCTGGGCGGCAGGGTCGTGGCGTACGTAAAAAAATGCTTGTCATGCAGAAACCCAGGGGATAGCTCATGCACAAATATCGATGAAACCCCGGGGATTAGTCTTATCCATGCCCGTGGACCAAAAACGATTTGAGGGCATGCCACGGGCGACAACTGCACGGATCGCGCCCAGACCTCGACCACGGTGATCGGACGGCCGAGATGTGTCGACCCATTGGGCGTTCTTGGCTAAAAGTGCGCGTACGAAGAGATACGTATGTGCCAAAACAGAGGCGATTTTGACAAATATACGTATACATGTGGAATATCTATAACACGGGGTTCGATGGCGACGAACGAATATACCTGGTACCGATTTTCGAAGCACATTGGTATTGAAAGCTAGTGGTGAATGTCTCGTCTTCTCCACGAAGGTCTTGCGGCTGTCACATCTATTTAGACCTCCGATAATAGGCTCTGCGAAACATGCCCTTATGATAGGGACAAAACCAATACAACCCGGCGTGCCAATTTGAATAGTAGCACATATTCCGGCCCAGAGTTGATATCAGGGTAGTAACAACGAGGTTGTCGTGTTAGAGTAGTTGCGTTCATGACGCGGAAATCAAAGCTATGTATTGCGCGAACACGAAAAATTCACGGAACAAGCTTCTCGATTAAGGGAACACGACAACATTGTAAGGAAGGAAAATTAATTGGGTGAGTGTGGTGGTACTGGGTTCATTGTGACAGCTTTTAAGTTCAGGGTTAATTTAGCACTCCACATTTTCGAAAGGCGAACGAAATAAAGCACATGTAGACATTTTCGGAAGGCGAACGAAATAAAGTATATGTAGCAAGCCATTCTCACATTGGTTTGGAAACGCAAAGTAGTACTGCTATTTAATATTCCTCACCTCCATCGGAGCCTGCTGAGTTGTTGTACAACGTAGTGTTCCCGTCCATGTTCATTGTCGATGATTCGGTATAAATACCACCTGTAGGCAACAGCAATTTCACCGTGAGCGTTTTAAAAGCGTCGGCATCGATACAAGTTACCAATGCTCCAACGCTACGATAGGGGAGGGATATCATTTTCACGACAGAGTTGCCGCTAAATCGCGCGAGCGGTTCTGAGCCGATGGACCAAGTGACCCGCCTACTAGAGATAGCTTTATAGCCTTGGACTAGCTTTATAGCTTTGGAATTGCTTTATTATAGCCTTGGAGTAGCTTTAGAACCTTGGAACAGTTTTATAGCCTTGGAATAGCTCTATAGCCTTGGTCTTGGTCGAGAACGATCACGGCCACAGCGCTTCGGCAACCACCAGCTACTTGCCGGGGCTAACGGACCCCGGAAAACTTTTTGCGTATGATAGGCGTGACGAACAGGATATACTCCAGATGTTCAGGGTGACGGATTGAGCTTCTTGCGAAGGCTTATACGGCTGCATATACCGGCATTTTGGCCTTGATTTGGGTGACGCACGCTATGGTAGGGGTGAACCTAACGTTTGTGAGGAATCTCACCCCAGGAGCTCTGTACCACACCAAAACCTGACGTTCAGAAAACTGAAGTGCAACACGCTCCACAGCCGCAGGTAACAACATCTATTTAACGTATACAAATATGACTGATGTAAGGTAAAAAACAATATTTATGTACAGTATAATAATACGCATGTACCAGGTACCTGGTATAAAACACCAACGATATTGGGTAGTTCTCTTATGAGGAGCCTGGTCAGTGAGAAACTCTTTGGTCAGGCATGTGCTAGCGCTACCTTAGCAGTCGTCTTTGCTAAATGGGACTCGTCTTTGCTAAGTGGGATCCCCCTACCGTAGGTTATGGTTAGGGTTAGCATTGTATTATTCAATCCTTCTCACCTCCACCCGTGCTGGCTGAGTTGTTGTGAAACGTAGTATTCCCGTCCATGTCGATGTTCGATGACTCGGTATAAATTCCACCTGCGATAAAGCCAAGAATACCGTGAGGACGTTAAATGTATCGATACAAGTGCGACCACGGCAAGCAAACACGCGCGTACACGTTTCTTACTTTTCTTAACTAGGCAACTGATATGGTCAAGGGGCCCTGGGAAAACCT
This sequence comes from Laminaria ephemera, assembly GCA_036873875.1. Lineage (NCBI taxonomy): Eukaryota > Phaeophyceae > Laminariales > Laminariaceae > Laminaria > Laminaria ephemera. The sequence goes on from JAYJMJ010294134.1 coordinate 10,821, forward strand.
TTTGTCTGTGGTGGGTGTGTCAAGCCATGTTTGTTGCAGGTGTTGAAGGTAATTGATACCCGCTCCCAGATATACTCGCGAATGATTAATCGTTGAGACGCTGTCAACGAAGTAGTCAACATTTGTACGCGGTATGCTATATCCGACAAGCGCCGTTAATTCCAGATATTAAATGTATTTGATATGTCCCTTCGGAAGGCTTAACATTGAGATGCGCTTGGAGAGGGCGTCAAGCGTTTTCTCGTTGTGACACGGTGGCACCTAAGACCGCCACCTATCGTATCAACGTTGATGGATTAGCTAGGGGGCAACTATTGACAATGCGGTCCGTACCGGCCATACCAAGGTATGCACGATGGAAGAACTCTACTACTAAGAATGCCGCGGTAGGTACAGTGGCCGAAGAATGTCCGTGCTCACCTCCGTAGTCCGCTGTATTGTGAGCAAAGGTGGTGTCGCCGTCGATGACAACTTCCGAATCATTGAAATATATAGCACCTGCAAGAAAGCAAACACCATTGGAGGTTCACTGTCTCACATAGATCTTCCTGGCTTAACAGAAGCTTAGCTCGCAACCCTACCCCCGCATACTACTGATGCCCACATTCAATTTAGCACCTCCTTGAAATATGATGCGGTGACCCACCGACGGGTGACATGAAAAACATTCTACCCCGTTATCATTAGAGGTAATCAAGCCTTTCCCAGCCGACGACGCAGTGAATGTAAGCATATGTGCACAAAGACAGCGCAAACAAACGAATACTGCCGCGCAATTGCGAGCGGAGGTTTAGATGAAACCACGGACAGACGCCTTAACACGGGGTAGGAACGTAACGTTTAAACTCGACTCTGGCGTGGGAATGTAACAACAAACACGGACCCGAAACTCTACGAAAACGTTCGCACCGTACTGACCGGGCTTTTATTTGTTGGTTTTGCATTTTACGCCGATATTCAGTAACCCTTGTGCTTCAGGGGGTTCTCAAGATACATATTCGAATGTTTGACCAATTGACCTTGGATCATCATTCGTTTCGTAGTCGGAGTTTATTCCTGGATGCCGCGTCCGCTTTGTCGGGAGAGCGCCAGAACCACTGGATGTCCCGTATTGAATCAGTGTACGAGTGTTCGGGGGAGAACGCAACCATCCGTACTCCATATAAGCGCCTATTTTGTCCTAAACATACTCCGAGGGCGCTACTACATTGCAGGGGACGTAATAGGATCAGGATAATCAGAAAGGCAGACTGATGTTTAACAATCAGGGTAATCAGAAAGGCACACTGATGTTTACAGGAAAATACGAAACGCGGGAGACCGATGAACTGATGCCAGCGTAGAACGCGCCCTTTCCCGAAAAATATGGTGTAGCCCGGGTCAATATTTTCGCTTCTTACGAATTTTTCCAGTAGGTGTCCTGTCATATACTTCACCAATCTCGATATTATTCCGAGGAAATTTATATCACCTCCGAACGCCGTGGGCGATGTGTAGTTGCCTGACGAAGAAGAATCGGTTTCCGAGGATGACTGAGTGAAATATGATAGCGACGTGGCACCTGCAGGAATGCGGAACCAACCGTGAGTCGTGTATTAATCAAGTGGTGTATACCGAACGTCTGGAAGACGCGCCCCGTAAACTCTAGCCCGTTTTGATGCAGGTACAAGGGGCCGGGGTTGAAAATTGAGTAATCAGGGGTATGGTCCGAGTGGAAAGAATTATGGCATCTCGATACCAATGTAAAATGGGGTATGTGTAGGTGCCGACCCACCTGTGCGCGGAATATTGAACTTACACCTCCCAATGGCACATTCACTTCCCGAAGGCAATGATCCATCAGCTTGTTTGCGATCACAAGCTACCAACCATGTGGCGTGATATTGTTATATTCAGCCCTGGCATTGACCGGCGACACTAAGTAGCTACAACCTCCGAGAGACGGTTTAGCTAGATATCCACCGCCATATGCGTGCGCCTGCCGAACGTGTTGTTGATGTTTTCCCCGATTGACGACCGGTAGTTCGACACAGAGGCATTTGCAAGACTATAGCAACGAACAATCATCCGATCACAGGGTATACATAGTTGCCGTTGAGAAGCAACGTTGACAGATAGAGGTTTTTATAGAGTTTGCATAGGACGTATGTAGAGAACGCAGTTTTGGATCATGCCATACGAAACCTCTTGGTCTCCAAAACACGGTCGAGAACGTCAAAAACGTTTCAGTATCTGCAGAGGTCGTTTACCAAAAATAAGGTGGACATCTACGTAAATCATCTTGCTTGTTCATGTACTGGTATGACGTATTAAAATCGTTGAGCCTGTACTTTCTCCATCAATCCCACGAACGAGGTTAAGGGAATCGAGGGCGGTCGATTCGACTACCACCCAAACCGGGTGAAACTTGTCATAATCGGATCAGTAATACGTCCATTTGTCCTTTCAAATTACTTAGACGGTCTGCTCTTCGCCAATCCCTACATAAGAGTTTCGATTTCTTGTGCGAGGCGAAGATACAAATATAGTGTAACCATTGCGACGGATTAGTAAAACCATATACAAACCGGAGTCATGGCGTACCTCCGCCGATTATACGGCCCAAACGGCAGCCAAAGATAGGTTTTAATCCACAACGTAAAATCTGTAATTCGATTTGTTACAGTTTCGACTGCATACTTGAAATATTCACGGGTTAAAACCTGATATCAGCCTAGGTATCACGCCCATGTCGAACAAATGTTATGCTTTGGCTCACCTTCGGCAGAGTTGTAGCCGAAATAATTATGGCCGTTAATGTAGACGTATGATCCCCCGGCATAGATTGCACCTGCCGGAAGTATGAAGAAGACACCAACGAACACGGTGTCCCAGCAAATCCATCCGAATTAGTGCGCTCTCTTGCTGCCGTTAAAATATGGTGGTTGCAGCCCTACAGTAGTTGCCACGGGAGATAGGATCACTCTATGAACTACAAATAGAGCAAGCAGACATACCGGTAGGTCCGGCAAGCGATACCGAGCAAGCGCGTCTACGGAAAATACCCCCGCGCTGTGAGTGGGTGGAGCCATTTGCAACTATGCATTGGACAGCTGTCGAAATACGTCGTACGCATCAGTTGGGTTGAGTCGCAATGTCGGCGAGCATGGCTTCAAAGCGCAGGCTGTAGATATAGTTCCAAAATGCATCGCATAAAGACAAAGGGATTTGTTTAAGTGGAGTGGACCGTAATCGGGAATCACGAGCTGAAACAGGTCATAAACGCAATGGCTACCGCAACGGAAATGTTCGGTCATTTCTACGTTTATTTAATAGGAACATTTACAAGAGACTTCTTTTACAAGAGACTTGCGGCTCGTGCCGAACTAGGACTTTACGACGTCATGTAATTTACACGAGGACGGTTTGGAGACACGTCCACCGTTGCCTCGTCGATACTGCGGAACGGTTTGGTTGATTGGGTGCAGACGGGGCTGCGATTAACAGCGGATATGGTCGTCCCCGGTTTATAGCTCATTCTACACGAATCGCCATTCGCCCCTGAGCACATTGGTAGGAGTGAATATCTGCCTAGAAATATTTCCCCCGACAATAACATGTCGTGTCGCTTACCTCCTAGGTAGTCTGCGGAGTTATTAGCGAAGGAGGTGTCACCGTCGATATATAGCGTAGACACATCGGCATATATAGCACCTGCACGTAGACGACGCAAATCGTGCGTTTAGTGTATCACGTAACAAAGCGAGTCGACTAATCTATCTGTAGACGTGTGTTAATATATACAGCAGATAGATGGAGGCAAATGGGTATTTCGAGTTGAAAACAGCGATACAGCCAAACATCGACATAGAATAAAACTTACCAGGTATCACTCGGGAGCTCGCAAAAACAGAGGTTCGGCAAAATCCGCGATCCCACAAAAGTGCATTTTCATATTTTGTATCAAAACAAAACGTATCACCGGAACCCTAGCGGTAAAATGATCGGGAAGAGCCGAGCAAAAACGACGAAGTCCTAGCCAAGTACTGCCCAACATAAATATCACAAAACTGAACGGTGTATGGTACATACTGCTATACTGATTAACCGTCTGCTGTTTTAGAGTATATTCGGCTTGTCAGCTTGTGGCCCTACTTCAAGGAGCGCGTTGACTACCCAGCATATGGATTCGCGCTTCGTTCCTGAAGTACCTTTCCATTCTCTATATTGCCGTCGCTCATACAAGGGCCTGAATGTGTTGTTCTATTCGTATTTTGGTTCTCCCCTATCAGGTTTCGACATCTTAAATGTCCCTCTAGTTATTCTGGTTTCTCATCAAGGGCGCTTGTTGAGTGATTGACTTTGAGCTCCATACATATCTAGCTGATGTGCAGTCACTGCGTACGAGTACACATAGTACCAGTATCATTTTCGGAAAAATGATAACGAGAGGCACTGTGCGGCCGGAGTATTGTTGTAACAGGTATCCATTCTTCTGCGCCTTCACCGACCATTTCAAGCATACATTGGGTGAGATAAGGCCTCCTGCGCTCCAGTGGGTGGTCATATCCATAGTCCGTTGTATTCATGTACCTTCGCCTGACTATCGAACTTTGTATCAGTTTCCTCCCCCTCCGCTTCCTATCCACCAAGCACACCATCGCGTGCACGCGGATACATAATCTTCAAAAGCGCGAGAACGTAGTCACGGGGTACTACCCGCACTCCGTAATATCTCTATACCCTCTCCTGACTACTAAACTAGCATCGGTTGTCTCCCGAAACTCACGGGTGTCCCCCAGCCGTATCGCCGCGTGCGCGTGCACGCTGCGAAATGGTCTTGAAAATCGGGAGAAAGCGGCAAATCTACGGCCGTCGCGTTGTCGCCTGTTCCTCATCAGCGTTCGGTACATTACCCTATACGCTATACAGTATCGGGTACAATTTACGCTACATTATGCATCCAACGCTTGTACCTATCTCTCACGGGACGTTGGTGGTATTAAGATGAGAGAATCCCGTGTCGACTACATTAAACAACGCTTACCTCAACCTCAATTCGTTTCTGATTAGTTACTGCTGTAGCAGTGACAGCTCTCCGAATAAATAGAAGCATGGCTCCGTATGCTACCATGCCATTCACCAATATAAACAGTTAATACGTTCGACCCGAACCACTAACACGGTCGATACACGTTTCAAAACTTATTTGTGGTGCAGTGCGATGCTCGGCCAATGGGTGTCATGAAACGTATCGCAATATATACTATATACACAAACGCAGTAAATGGTGAGCCACGTAAACGTTTGCGTTGGTCGAACCGCCACTAGCCGCCGTGGTCAGTGAAACAATTTGTATTAAAAAAATAAAATACACTTCACCTGTGTGATCGAGCATGTCGTCCAAACTCATCTTTGCAGGCTGTTTGTGATACTCCGATCGCGCGTAATACGGAATGTGTATGCCCTCATCAAGGATTATAGATCGGCGACTCCCGTGTATACTAGTTAGCGCCAGGGTCAACAGTGTGGCACGAAGACGTCGGTCTTTTTATTCAACCTGTGCACGGAAACTATAAACTTTTTAGAGTGGGACAAAATCTGACGGCTACGGAAGGCAATACCTGACGCCTGTGGAACGCACCAGCGTTTTGTGTATACATATGTAGTCTTAGTACCGGTGAGGGGACGGGGACGAGGGGGGTGTAGACATTTCATGCATAGCCGTAGTTATATGACCATTGACCCTCACATCCCTACCATGCCGAGACGGAGCACGGGGGGGGGGGTGTTGTAGGTAGTGTTTAGACGCATATTGAGTAGAGCTGCTTCACGTATGGTGTCGGACCTAAGGAGATGACGGGCACCAGGTGGGTTTAGGCAGTTTATAGACCGCATAATGAATACCATGGTACCATGTACCTGGTAGATTGTACTGACCGTATGGTATGGGACCTAAAGATATGATGGGGATCAGGCATGGGGCGGTGTTCTATGGGAATGTTAGTGGTTGTAATATTTACGATGTAAGTATTGGTCAATGGTAATTCATTTCGGACTGGTTTAGTTTCTGACCGGATCACCTGGGTTTATACCAGGACGATTGTATGTACGGTAACCATACAACCCGTTTTTTACGGGGACAACCTGGTGTTTTATATTAATGTTAGAGGTTTGCGGCAGTTAACGTATCATCCAAAAAAAAAACTCAAACAGGCATGTGGGCAAGGTATTATCAGGGCAACAACGAGGTACGATGGAGGTGGTTAACCTAACCTTAACCCTAACCCTACCCTTAACTCTAGCGACGAATACCCTTGTAAACGATGGAAAACTATCGGATATACGTCTTGGTAGGTGTGATATCTCACGCCGGCGTAGATAATTGTCCTTCGAGTGTAGGATATCTCCTCTTATGGCTGCTGTAAGTGCGAACCGGGGTCCCCTTCTTTATAAATGAGTTCGGATCGAGGCAATGGCAGTTACTTCTGTTGTAAAGAATCCTACACCTTGCACCGTTTACAAACGAATCCCGAATGCTTCCCGCCGCCGTCCTACACCCGAGTCCATATATCCAGATGTCCCTAAGATGTGTCCGTGTCTCTCCTTCATGCGCCCCAAGTCCGGATGGCTTGACCGCCCCAAGGTCGGATCTCATTATTTATATGCGTTGTGTTAGAGGACAGAGCGAGGGAAAGAGTGCTGGAGTATTCATCTTTCCACAAGACCATCAAGTCACCACGTTCAACAGCATAAGAACACCCCCGTGGGTTTTTGGAAATTCTCAACAACGTGTATCCGTCATCTGCTGTTCAGACCCAAACGAAGCTCTTTCGCTGCCGGTCTCACCTCCTTTGGATATTTTGGGCGAGGATGACGATGACACAAACATTCCGAAAGGGACCGTCGTGGAAGATGACACACCTTCTACTTCTTCAGTCATGGCACCTGTGGGAAGAAACCAATGGCAACATCGGCTGTTCTGTCACCAGTCCCCGTTAATAATTAGCAAACCGTTGCTATAGCTGACAAGAAAGCCTGGCGCTACACCTAAAGCAAAACCCCCTGGTTGGCTTTTACGGAGCAGGACCGCGCACAATGGTTTGGACTACTTGATTGCAGGCCCGATCATTAGTTCAACGATGTCGTTGTACACAACTGCAGGCAACGCCAAACGCGCTGTGCTGATCAGCGTTGTCAATGTGCGAACTGCACGGAAGACATCGTGTGCCACAACTGCAGAGGTAGCCAAGGAGACAACCAAAGACGAACGCGAACATAACGTCTTCTGCGTTGTTGTGCTCTTGTCTCACCTACGTTTCCATGGTACGAGCCGAACACAACTCAACCATAGCGCACATATCCCGCTTGTATCTTAAGGGTTGCAGTGTCTTGGCTTACCTTCGGCCTCGTTATGGTTGAACCAGGCGTTGTCCTTGACGCGTATATCTGATTCGATAGCATAGATGGCACCTGCAAGTGGAAAAATAAGAACCATGGCGTTTTCAGCTAAACCGCAGTAACGAACTATCCCCGAATTCCTTTCGAAAAACACGTGTTTATCGTCAGGGCTGTATCGTTCCGTCAAAAACCAAAGTGTTGTCATCACGGCCGTGGCTTACCTTCGAAGGATGCTGTGTTATTATCACGGCCTTGCAGTACCTTCAAAACCTGCTGTAAGATCACCAGGACCGTATCTTAACACCGAACAAAGCTGTGCTATCATCACGATCATATCGTACATTCGAACCGTTCTGTGTTATCATCAGAAGAGAGTATTACCTACGAACATAGCTGTGATATCATCAGGACCATGTATCCTACCTCCGAAGTTGGCTGAGTTTCCATCGAACGAGGTGTTTCCGTCCAGGTAGACTGCCGACGACGAGGCATATATTGCACCTGCTTGCATGCAGAGGGCTTCGTTAGACAGCCAAAAGGCTGATGGTTCGTGAAATTGAAACCATTGCTAAAACATGGTCAACCGAAGATACCGAGATAGACCGAACACTACGAGCTGCCGTGAGAAACGTCCTTCCGATTAAACACGTGCATGCGTGCAGCATACATCAAGCTACTGAACAATGACAATAGAAAATGAAATCTACTACGATACAATCGAGTCCCTGTGAATCTGCATTGATTTTTTTGGGCGCTCGAAAATAACAAATTAAACAGCTCCTTCGTTGTGCATTCTCATGCTACCCATGCCGCGGGTATAACGACGCCATATATTGGGTTCCGATCGTAAAACATAGACATAGCCACGGTTGTTTACGAGTTGTAGCACGTGTCGCCTGGTAGACGGGAATACCGGAGTTAACGTTTCTGATGCCAAGATAGGTAGAGCTCTACAGGAATAGCCTGTTATTTCTTGTCGTTAGATTTTCTATGTACAAAGATTGGTACTGATTGAAAGGCCACGAACGAAAAATATGCGAATTACATGCAGTCAACATGACCCAGCCATGAGGTATTCGGGCGCGTGATGAAAGGTTCCCAATCGTGTTATTTCGTTGGCCATGCGACAAAGGGCAATATATGAGCTTCAACGTCAATCACTAGCATACATCCCCAATAATACTAAGAAAAACCCGAGGGAGGACAAAAGTCAAACGGTTTTGGGTCTTAAATATGCTCGACCCTGAGAAGACACATCGCAAACAACACATTGCCTCACCCCCGGTTGTAGCGTTGCTATGTGTGAAGGTGCAATCAGATACGATCAGCGAGCTGGCAGACGACAGGTCGACTGCCCCTCCACGTTCCCCGTTCCCGCCCTCGAGCACCAAGTGGTTCAGGTAGAGAGTGGAACCGTTCGACACAGAGAAAATCCCAGTGCTACCATTTCCGGTGTCGACGATAGAACCAGCGCCGTTGTCGCCCCCCAAAGCGCCGCGAATGATGGGGAAATCGACCCCAGTGACAGTTACGTTTTTCGCATTCGACACCTCAATCTTGTCAGAAATGCTCAGGCTGGCATGCCACGTGATATTAAAAGCTCCTCCTCCAGTGCAGGCTAACACGCCAGCAAGATTCTGGACGTCGGCTGCTGAAGTCACGTTTACGTCAACACTACTAGATGGACATTGGGTTGACCCCGCTCCAGGGATGACGGCGATGAACACCCCGGCCACAATAATCGCAAATAGGCCAAACATCATCCTGTTGGAAAAATGCACAGATGGACGAGTCACGTGGCGGTCAGATCTCGCATCACAATGTGCGAGGTTGGGTCGTCCTTGAGATGACCTTATTGCCGTCTGAGTCGCGCGGTATTTGTGTCCGACATGATGCACGGCTAACCTACTGGACTACTTTATGGAGTAGTACAGTACAAGACACCCAATACGAAACAGTGTGATATGAAAGCCAGGCTGCAACTTACGGGACAATGAGAGCTCCGGCATCTACAGTACTGGAGGTAGTATAGAACGCACCCTTTCTCGCATAAGAAACCCATCCTGAACATGTTAGTCGTTATCATTAAGGGTTCTGTACTGTAGTCAGGTAGACGGCGTGGTTTGTTCACAACTTGGGAGGGAGGAGTAAGGCGGGTTCTCGAAGACTAGTGGACAGCGGCAACTGGAAGCAATGTCGCATGCGGCAAGGATTAGTATCGATGTCGTGGACGGTGATTGCGGTAGAAAATAACTCGACGGACGTATTCCGACATTCATTTTGCCAAATGCCGCCGCCGTAGATATGTTTCGATTAGCGTGTTTAGCTGTTTCTATCTATGATTTGCTGTTGCTGCTTGTTGGTTGATGGACGTTTGATCCGACATGCAGCGATTTCCACGTGGATTGGGTGTATACCAGTGATATATACCAGTGTATAATTGATATACATACATCACAGTGGTGGAGTGATTTTCCCGTAACAGAGTCGGACGTACGTAAGGTATGAAAATTGCTGAACCAAACGTTCCAAGGACGACCACGGAGACAGCATATCACACAATGGGGATTAGAACCGGCCGCTCCGCCCCAGCGGCGGAGCGACCGTATTTTGGACTTATCACATCGTCGTCTCAACTAAGTATTAAACGTGTGAGGTCCAGGAATAGTAGTCTAACAATGACCAGTTGCCTGCTGCTGCCTTCTGATATGCTGTGCTATACATTTCAGTTGGCGCCCGCACTTAATAAACGTCAAGTTGGCGTCCAGGCTCAAAGCCTTGTTTTGGGTACCCACACTGGCATCACCAGCATAATTTTTTTAATGATGGTATCCTAATTTTCCCAGCTCAACGACAACCTTTTTATGAGTTTCTTGTTGGTCATACTTGACGTGTCGCGAGTCCCCAACACACGTTGATGTTGTGCTGGTTAGCCGCAACGAAAGCGTACTACCATGCACGCCCACTGCCCACTTCGTTTGGTGTCGAGGCACTAATGGACAGCATCTCTCTTTCGAGTTGGTTTTATACCACATAGGTTTTCAGATTTTTTTCGGGTTTAAGGCGAAGCAAGGGACATTTTCTTTTGTCATGACTTCAGATACGTTTTAATTGAAAAAATATAGAAAACGTCGGCTAATTACGAGGCTTCAATGCACAAGACTGCAGGATTGGTTAACTTTTGACGTTTCATATCCCGTGCTTTCTCATCCCGTGCCACGCCCAGGAGCGACCTCATTTCTTAAATTGCCCGAGCATTACTACGTGTGTTTCTTATGTATACTGTTTCTAATCTTGTTTCCCGGTTTGAGCTGTGTTTCTTACACCGAATTTCGTACGTTTTCATCAATCTCAGCCTGAGTATCTTAACAGAGTGCCGTATTACTTAGGTGCGGACGTCCACTGTATGTGTAGGAACGGTATATCAAGCCGATGTAGTACAAGCGACAAGATACTCGCAAGTGGGGTCTTTGCTCGCACTGCCGGCGGCCCTGTAGACATGGAGAGCACTTTCGAAAATGTTTTGATAACCGTGTACAGTTCAAGATATCAACAAAATAACCCAAATACTGATCCAGGTTGGGCTTTTACTATTTTTTGGAGAGGACACATGCTACGGTAGAGGTGCACCATTATTTATTTATTTTCTGAGGCTTCTCACCTGAGGAGCTCTAAACCTCGTCCAAAAGTTGATTTTGAATAAGCTGAAAGAGCGACCCGATGAACAAACCCATGGACTTGGTATACAAAGAATAAATATGGCAAAACAAGAATGACATCCAGACTATTGTGGGTTAAGAAGCCCCGTCTTTCAGAAACAAAAAAGCTAAAAAGTACTACCTCTATCGTAGCAGGCGTTAGAGGGTTCGTGCTACTTCGTGCTACACAGACTTCAGTTGAACGGCTCCCGAAATCAATTTTTCCTTCAAATCTCACCCTGATTTTCTTATTACTCTGTTTCGTATCAGGTGGCCTGTGCTGTATGTGGTACAGCATGCGTATGCTCGTACAAGTTTCCCCTTCGGACGGAGGGTGAGGCAAGCATGATGACTTTGCACCCCCGTGCGTCCTTACGATAATGCATGGAGCTACAATGTAAATTGTTCTGGTGTATCGGAAACGAAGGTGGGGTCGATCCCGAGAATGTGATGTTTATGCTGCATTCATGTAGTTGGCGCGAGTATTCTAGTGCAACGTAAAATCTTCAAACTGTTGTTGTGGGGCTTATCAGATTTGATGCGTACAGCAGCATATCACACTGCTCTTACTCCTGCCTGTACGAAAAGCAATCAACCCTGTGGTACAAAACCCCCCGTGAAATTGAGAAAAACAAACCCAGAAAAACACTGAACCCTTAGCGTCACGTGCAGAAGCACGACAACAACAACACACACGCAGTCTGCAGGTTCAGAGTTCAAGACGTATGATATCACACTTCGGGGGTGGCTGTTCAATTGGGATTGGCTTGACCATCAGCTAAAAAGGGCCCGCATGTGACAGCGACACACGAACGAATATCGTCACCCTTTTCGCCAGCCGTGTGATCGGTACCGTCCACACTGCCATCTACCCTCGGACCAAGGTCGCCTTGGAAGAGGCGCGGCGTCTGTTCGATTGGATTGGCTTAAGCACCAAGGGTTAAAAGGCACCGACAGCACACAGCAGACACGCACATTGGGATCGTCACCTTCCCGGGCCGTCAGACCAGTAACAATGTAGGTGCCGTCAACACCACAATCTACCCTCGACAACCCCTTTTTCACCGGAGCTAGCTTGGATCTGGCGCGATTGAGCGTAATGTGGTTTCCACTTACTGTAGAACAATTTTTGGGTTAGCGCGTACATGTATCAGCGGGGTAGCACGTTCCACGCACGCGTGTGGAACCATACCAATGCGTTCGGGCTGACTCAAGGTTTGCCTAAAACAAAAAATAAACACTATCTGAGAAATTGCCACCATGGTCTAAACCCTAAACGGCGTTCTGATAGCCGAACGTTTCCTGTATCAAGAGGTACATAATGAGAACGAAACAGTACAGTAGGGCTGGCGTATACTCGGTCTTCTGCTCGCGCACGCCTGACGGCAGATGAATCGATTATTAATCATTTACCATCTCGGGAGAATCGATACAGTCACATCTAGATGACCTTGACGCAAGTAACTGATGGATATATAGTACCATTCATGCAATCGACAGGCGGCTTGGCCGATAAACTCGTAGTGACGAGGTAGATATGTGATGTGCAGGATATGGATCCATCAGAAGCTCAGGAATCTACGAAAATGGTAGAATGGGGAAGGAGAAGAATCAACTGAGGGACACAATGAGAAGTGAGTGGTCAATGTGAACCTGAGGTCCTGCGTGTGTTTGCGAAGTAATAAAAAAAGCACACTTCAGCTGTGAGATCGAGGTTTTTGTCGAAGGAAAACTTTGCAAACCGTGTGTGTTGCTTACTACAAGAGTGGGAGTAATCAGGATTTTCCACGCCCCGGGCACGGTAGAAATTTCCTCAATAACGACTGCATTGTGCCAAACCGACCCCATGAAACACCCACTCAACTCGAGCTCCCTCTACGAACTCTTGACGAGTTCACAAGAAACAAGCGAGATAATCTTCTCCCTACCTTGCTCGTCAATCCGACCCCGGGGTCATCGCGATCGGTTCAGTATGAGTCGTGCAATCTGCATTCTAGCCCGGCGACAGACATAGATATGATGCCGGTTTTGTACAAAAATCAATATCGACACACTCAAAAAAACGAATTGTTGGTGTTTTACCCAACTCTCTTTCGTGTATACTTACTAGAAGAGAGTCAGTAATGACGATTTTTCAGTCCGTGTGAAATATCCATCACAACTGCATTAGGCAATGCTGGCCGCCGGCACTCCCACACAGTAACCAATCTACTACAGTCTGGCGTTCTACGTGCGTTGTTCGAGTAATAATGTATGGGTATCAGTGTCATGTATCATACTACTTCGATCCGTCACCTGTGAGTTCGAAGATCTGAGTGGTCGATACTCAACTTTACCATATGTGTTAGAGGGGGACGAGGGACGTGCCTGACAAGGGACGTGCCTGGTACGCAGCAGCACCAGCAGTTTTTCCTGGTATATCTCGATGCTGGTGTTCGGCGAGCTCGAGGAGAGAAGGTCTATGATACTCGTACTCCGTGGGTGTGCTACGTGCGTTGTTCGGATAATCTAATCCGAGAATCGGTCTCATGTTTCATACTATTTCGATCCGTCAGCTGTGAGGTCGACCGGTTGAATGGTCGCTACTAAACAATACCGTAAAAGGGCTCTGATACTAGTACGTACTCGTACTCCGTACGAGTAGGTGTGTTGCGTGCGTTGTTTCGAGAAATAATGTATGAATATCAGTGTCATGTATCATACTATTTCGATCCGTCAGCTATGAGTTCGACCCGTTGAGTGGTCGATACTGAACTGTACCATATGTGTTAGAGGGGGACGAGGGACGCGCCTGACAAGGGACGTGCCTGGGACGCAGCAGCACCAGCAGTCTATATATCTCGATGCTGGTGTTCGGCGAGCTCGGGGAGAGAAGGGCTATGATACTCGAACTCCGTGGGTGTGCACCGTGCGTTGTTCGAGTAAATATGTACGAGCATCAGTCCCAGGTATCATATGTACTATTTCAATCCGTCAGCTGTGAGTTCGACCGGTGGAGTGGTCGATACTCAAATTTTACCGTATGTGTTACAGGACAGCAGTACGTATTATTGAGGATGGCCCTTTGGAAAATAAGTAAAAATTCAAAATCCTTTCGGAAACAAACCAACTCCATACACCACATGCCACGCATGACGCGTACTGGTGTTCGGCAAGCTCGAGGGGTGAAATGACTTCTCGTACTCCGGGGGATAAGACAAGGAGAGGCCCTGCTACCAAAAACAAGCGACCCTCACCGGACCTATACTGTTTGGCACAAGAACCCAACAAACCGTCCACGGCTGCTTGCTTCGTATACGAGTCAAAGAGGCATAATCTGCTCGTCAAACTAACAACTCGTGCGATACGCGAGCACTCGATTTTTGGGAATGATCGAGCCAGGTGACCGAGCCTCTGACCTGCTTACATACGGCCCTCACGGGCAAATCCCCCGTACTCCGGGCGCAACAACACAAAAGAGCAGAAGCATGCCTGCCAACCTCTACTGTAGTGAGGTGTCTTTGACGCTAACGGAGAGGAGGTGTTCTCAAGGGTGTGTGAAGCTGTTCTTTGAAAACTCGGCCATACCTGGGTCCCGTTCCGTGTTTGAAAAACTTAAATTTGACTAAAATTTACCATCACCAGAACCATCAGTATCCCGTCCACAGAGCTCCACGAGACCCAACAAAGTGCTGCGGACGGAGGCGAGAACATTTCTGAGCGGCCGTGAAGGCACCAAGCAGTGGGATGCCTTGTGGGCACCGCGGTAGCGGATGTTGGTGTCAACGCCTCAAGCGCTCGAGTATGCGGTATTGCAGCATGACCTCCTAAAGAATGCATTTTGTCCTTCATTGAATCTCTTCCAGCGCTTCATTTTGTTTTTTCAGCGGGGGGAGATGCGAGATGAGAGGTGGGACGCTGACGACTAAAATCGAGATCCCGCTACGAACCCATGACGACTTGACATCAAACCGGCGAGGGAATCTCTTCCCTGTCTTGCTCGTTAGTCGAACCCCGGGCTCATCGTGATCGGTTCAGAGTGCATCGTGCAATGTGCATTCTAGTCCGGCGACAGACCTACATGTACATACATGCAGATGTCAGTTTTGGGAAAAAATAAATATCGACACCCTCAAGCTCCATTTTTTCATATGGTTTACCGATTTTTTTTGCGTGTTCACCTACTGCTGTACGTACGCGACCCAATTAGGAAGACGATTCTTTGAATACTCGGGAGCTGCACTCCCTCGGCATCAAAATTATCATTATTAGAAGAGTGGCAGTGATGAGGATTTTTCAGTCCGTGTGAAATATCCATCAAAACTGCATTAGGCAAGGCTGGCCGCCGGCACTCCAATAGGCCGAACGTGCAACACATACACACTACTACAGTTAGTATACACAGCTGCCAGGGTGATGACGAGGTATCATACGTAGTACCTGGTATGTAGTACCGGTATGAAGCCTACGTACGAGTACGGGACAGCAGTACGTATTACTAGTGTTTTCCTACACCCACATCATAGCAGGGTCTCCCCTAACAAAATCCTGCCGATGCAGACAGCAGCACAGCAGTACCGTGGTTGCATATTGCCTGGTCTGTCGTCTACCTACGGCGGTCTCTACGACGGCGCTGTCCACATCGACATAATCTCCTCCATAATGTTATAAGGCTTAGTTTGGGTAGGCAATTGGTAAACCTTTTACCAGTGGTCAAACGGACTAATACACCACTAATACCTTAACAAATGGCGTCGTCGGCAGGACCAGTGGTTTTTAAGTCGTGAGTTCGAATCTCACCTTCCACCAATAATAAACTTTTACGACTTTCCCCATGTCGAACTTGAAAAATACTCT
>JAYJMJ010294135.1:0-10534 GCA_036873875.1 Laminaria ephemera
ATCGACACGCCCACGTTGATGCATGAAATGAGCAATCATGGAATATCGAACACAATCTGTCTCTGTGTCTATGTTAATAACATTATGGGCACCCGCAACATTTTTAGGCCAGGGTATATATTGCTTAAAGTAGCATTTAATAGATCGACGATTATCGGAGAAATGAATCTCCATATTATCTACACGATCCATAAGCCACCCACTCCCGTTTTGACAATCATCTAATTTTTCAAAATATCGGTTGTTAAGATGATTACATACTTGTTCAATATGTGAACCATCATCACTAATATCATATAATTTTGATGCAACAGGAAATTGATTATGATCCGTATAAAAGGTTGAATCTTCTCCAATAATATTTTTTACATTATGAACAAGAAATCGAAATTGAACTCTTGAATAACCCTTTCCAAATTTATCTACTAAATTTTTTAATTCTGAAAGTCTTAATGATTGAATTATATCTTGTCCATGAATAATTTTTTCTTTATTTGAAGTTAGTTTTACAGTTTTATATTTTTGATTAATATGTGTTGAAACACCTCCATCTTTCGCGAAAAATTTAATTGGTGGCGTTTCAAGTGTTAGATTATCACCCTCACTAGAACTAGCAGCCCCACCACCAACAACAACAGTATTAGAGGGGGAATTAATGTTAGTATTTACATTACAATGTGATGTGGATGGAACTTGATCATCTTCAGCTATATTATTGTATGTTTTTGTGTGAACACTTACATTGGTGTGTGATGAAGATGCAACTTGATCATCTTCAACTATATTATTGTGTGCTGATGGATTTGTGTGAATGTTGGTCACTTGTTGATGGTCATGTGTTTGAATGTTGGTCGTTTGTTGATGTTCAGGTGTTTGAATATTGGTCGTTTGTTGATGGCTAGGTGTTTGAATGGTGTCTGTGTTTGAATCATTGACATTATTATTATGTATGGTATGTGGTAATTGATTAATGTTTGGGGTAATGTTAACAGCGGACATGTTATTCTGCATATTGCAAGGATCAATATTATATTGCTGGGGAGTTACATTATTGTGATTGATGAATACTTGTTCATTCTCCATGATGGGAGAATCAACATTATATTGTTGGGGAACTACATTATTGTGATTATAGAATGTCTGACCATTCTGCATGATGGCAGGATTAATATTATATTGTTGGGGAGGTATATTATTGTGATTGTAGAATGTCTGACCATTCTGCATGATGGCAGGATTAATATTATATTGCTGGTGAGGTACATTATTGTAATTGTAGAATGGGTGTTGTTGATGTTGATGATATTGTGCACCCTCCTGATAATATTGTACAACTGGTTGATTGAGGTATGTTTGTGGGTAGTAAATTTGTGCATCCTGTTGATTGGAATATACTTGTGGATAATGAATTTGTGCATCCTCCTGATTGGAGTATACTTGTGGGTTATAAAATTGTGGACCCTGTTCATAATATTGTACAACTGGTTGATTGGGATATGCTTGTTGATGTGTATTATAATATTGTGATCCCTGTTGATAATGTTGTTGATTATGTGGTTGAGCAAAATATTGGGCAGCTTGTGTATTATTACATAATTGCAAATTGGAAGGTTGAATAGTGTTTTGAATTGCAGTACTATATTCACCCATAACATCTGTGTTTGCAACATGGACATCACCTGCTGGTGATGTTATCCCCATCACCATCATTGGTGTTGGCTGAATGTCACTTGGTGGTGACGATGTCTCTGACATCAGTGAGGTTGACTGCACACCAACACCCTGTGGTGATGTCTCCATCATCGTTGTGGTTGGTTGGAGAGTGTCTGCTGGTTGTGAGACTTGTGGTGATGTTGAGTTTTCCTCCATCATCTCATCATCAAACACACTCTCCACGCCAGATCCAAACTCCGTCAGGAAGGTGTCCAAGTCAGGCTGTAAGACAAAAAATACATTATAAGTATGGTAAAAAAAAATAGATTATATATATTAATAAAAGGTGAAAATATAATTAATATAAAGTTATATTCAAATATTAGATATGTAAAGTTTTTCTAATAAAATAGTATCCTCACCGTTTGGGCAAATAGATTTTCATCATAAATCATATTGTTCACATTTGCTTCAATGACATTCAACTCATCAAATTGATATGTTTCTTCTTGGGATGCCATTATCACAACTGTGGGATAGAAATGGTATTAAGATGCTATCACAATGATTAGTCAACTGGGAGTGGTTCAACATAACATCGCGTCGACTTATATACCCGTGGGACAGGTGCCAAATGTATGGCGACATGTGGCAACTCTATATTTCCTGGAGACGCACAGATATGTATCCTACCAGTATATACTTGTCAGTACTTGTAAGAATGTGCTAACGGTGGGATATTATAATATTTACTCAATTTTCATATCTAGATGTATTTTAAGATTCGCATATTTATTTCAATGTAATGGGGATTCCTCCTTATTACATTATTAAAACCTCTTTGATTTGGTGATATAAAAGGAATTGTCTTGAGATAATTATATCATTATTGATTAAGTGGTTGGTTAGAAGAGGTATAAAATTGTAATCAGATTGATCATCAAGATGATTCTCTACAATAATAATTCTATCAAATTGACTTTCACAAAAACAACTGAAAGAATTTCCATCACCAATGGGATAGATTTTCTCTGTATCCCACAATCTACGTTTCAAATATGGATGCAATTAATAAAAATGAAATCCGATTATGATATAGTAACAAGTGAATCTGGAAAACATAAAGTTAAAATTATAAGTGTAGGTGGAAATTTCATACTTGTTTTATTATCTGGCACTACTTCATCAACTATTCTCATCAAGGAAGGTGATTGTAGAAAATTTTTTGAAAGATTGGATAGTATCAATAACAAAATAGAGTTAATATTGGCAAATAAAAATAAAAGAAATAAAAATATAATCCCTAACATAATAGAAAACACTAAGATTAAATATTTCGATAATGATATTTCATCACCTATGGATGATAAAATATCTATAGAACCACCCAACAAAAAATCAATAATTGATAGAAGTGGAGATAACAGTCTTGGACATGGTGAGTAACTATATATATTTATATTTAATTGATTATGTCTTAGTCGTTGTTGTGATATGGTGGAGAAAGCATGTACCCCTTTATTGATGCTATTGAGTTGAATATTTTTCAAAAACCCGCTAGAATAGTTATAGCTGGGTCAAGTGGTGCTGGTAAAAGTTATTTTGTTAGTGCATTAATTTCAAAATATCGGCAAGTTTTTACAAAAGTTATAGTTATAGGGTCTGATTTGGAAAATTGTAATAATTTAAATATTGTAAGAGATGATTCATATGACCCTTTAAATGATGATGAAAATGAAAATAGTCCCAAATTAATTATTTTTGACGATATAATTTATAATAAAGGTCATATGAAAGTTGCTGCCGAATCTTTCATAAGAGGACGACATAAAAACATTAGTCTTCTATTTCTCACTCAAAATATCTTTTTAAGTGATAAAGAGTATAGAATTATTTCTCTAAATGCAACACATGTAGCTTTATTTAGATCACGTGATCTTCGTCAAATACAATATTTTGGACGCACGTTTTTATCTGATAATCAGATTTCTGAATTTATAAAATTGTATAAAAAAAAGATTGTGAATGTGCAATATGGATATCTTTTTATAGATTTTACAAAATGTTTTGATAGTCCACTCATGATACGTACAAATGTAACTGGGGATGAGTATGAACGTGCTTTTTTATTGTGAATAAATGGATAAAATATATAATAACCTGGAAAACCCAGGTTCTCTCGCATCTGTTGATAAGTTATATAAATATGCTAAAGAAATAAATCTGGATTTAAAAAAGAGAGATGTTGAGAAATATCTCCAAGGACAGGACTCGTACACGTTGCATAAACCAGCACGTAAAAGATTCCCAATGCGAATGTTTATTTTCCCATATCCTGGTCACACTATAATATCTGATGTATGTTATATAAATTATGAAGGAAGTGAGTGTAAATATCTTTTATTTTTTATAGACGGGTATTCAAGATATCTGACTATCTCTCCATTAAAATCTCTGAAAGCGATGGATGTTGTACCCATAATTGATAATTTCCTCTCAAGCAGTATCTATTCATATGAAAAAATATTTACAGATGAGGGTCAAGAATTTCTCTCAAAACAAGTGACCAATATATATAAAAAACATAATGTTTCATGGTACAGCACAAAAAATAAGTCCATAAAAGCTAGTCCCGTGGAGAGATGTATATTTACGATGAAACGTAAAATAAGTAGATATGCTACAATGACAAATTCCAAATGTTTTCTTGAAGATTTAAACAAGTTGGTTTTATCATACAACCTATCAATTCATAGAATTTTAAATAGAAAACCTTTAAATGTACATTTGATAACAGATGGAGAAGAAATTATTAAACTTAGTAAAGAGATATATAACCGTAAATTAAAAAATATCAAATCAGTTAGTAATGTGCTATCAGTTGGATCACATGTACGTGTATCCGTCAACAGAAATCTGTTTTCTCGTGCCTTCCACTTAAAGTTTTCAAGAGAAGTGTTCAAAATCAAGTCCATATCTACTTCTCCACCACCAGTTGTATACACACTAATTGATTTAGACAACCAACCTATACTCGGATCATTCTATCATCACGAGTTGGTTAAGGTGAAAAATAAAGAATTGTATGATGTTGAAATTCTTAAGCAGAAGAAAATCAACGGAAAAATTAAGTTTTTAGTAAAATATATAAACTACCCTGCGAGTAAACCTCAATGGGTGACAAAAAAAAATCTGGAAAAAAAGTAAATGTTGGAAAAAGTAGAGAGCAAAGAATATTAGAATTAAAAACATTTGTAAAAAAAATTGAAAAACTCGATTCTTCTGAGAGATATGAATATTTTAAAACCATTCAAAAGGAAGAAGTCGATTTAATTTCAGAAATTTGTGTAAATCTTTTAAATGGTAATTTAAAACCAAATACTTATCAGTTTTCCCTTTTACAAAGAGTAAAGAACTATGTTCGAGATTTAGCAAATAGGAAAAAATCATTATCATACAAAAAAAGTTTGCTTGTTACAATTTATGGACTTAATGCTGTAAATTTATTGATAAATCTTACATCACATATTTTATAATGAAAGAATATGTCTTGGTGCCTGCTGGGGAAATGTCTAACATAACCAAATGTGAGAATGAATTACCCGAGGAAAAAATGAAAAAAAATATTTTGGAAAACTCTTCACTACCACCTGAGGTGTCATCCCAATTAATTGATAAATTAGATAGAATTCTCAAACAAAATGATGACAAGAAATCTATTGATCCACCATCTATTCAACCCCCACCCCTTAATAAGGAAAAATATAATGAAGATGAAATTAATGAAATTGTACGAAATTTTACAAATACTAGACAGTACATTGGTAAAGATCTTATATTATATTTATTGAATGAGAAAATTTTACATAATCTGAGAAATGGAGTAGCTAGAACAAAACAAGGTTTTCCAGTGTCTATGACACCTTTTATTAAAAGTATAACAACACCAAATATGTCGATCGAGAAATTTGACGATGTATTGGAGGAGATATTTTCACAAATTCCAAGAAAATATATATTCAATAAAAAAGTAATTGAACGTTTTACAAATCAGAATAATAGTTTTCCCACACAAGCTAAAAAGTTGAAACTTGATCCTAATGAAATGCAGAATAATGTTGAAGTTAAAGATGATAATATTGTTGGTGGAGGTGGTGGAAAAGTTAAAAAAATGAAAAAATTTCCCTTAAATTGGATATTTTATTAATCGTCTAACATTCATTATTTTGTTTTGTTGCAGATGTGATTGTCACTTGTTCCCCACTACAACAACAAAATATGTGACACATGTATGGTAAATAATTAGACAGTGGACTTGTTAAAAAATATATAATAATTCTGTAGTCGATATTTCTATGTATGTATATATATTAATTAGATTGTGATATTTAAATTAGTATTGAATATATGTATATATGTCTAAGTCTGTAAAACGATATCTCCATGTAAATTAAACTTTTTTTTTTCTGTGAAAAATATAATAATATTGTTGTAATGTAAATAAATATATATATATTATTAATTCTTTATTATTTTCCTTTTACATTATATAAATCGTTGTATATATCATCCTTTTATCAGTGGTTATCTTGTCTTTATGATGAATGGTGATGGTGATGATTTCTTTCTCTATCTCTCATCAAGTAGAGATAAAACCAATTTTCAATCCAATTCTCCTTCGAGTTTCACAAATTTAATTTCACCATGTAATTTACATGGTATGGAGTATGAGGTTGGGTTAGCAAATATAATTTTTGAAAAAAAATATGTTTTAATTAGAAAGGGTGATATAGATTACAACATGATAATATATTTTTATATGAAAGATTCAGATGGAAAACGATATGATGAATTCAGACTTGACTATTTTCCACAAAAAGATCTAACAGGCAATACAATTCACGATCTAATCCCAAAACTAGATCAAGATGTTAGAGAATTTCTAACAAGAAAAGATGTAATTATAAGTGAAAAGATATCTTTATTCAAAATAGATGAATATGCAACTAAGATTCAGATGGATTTTTCCAATTTTTCTTACAAATATAAAAAACCTAATGATACTAATACTTTATGGTGTGAGTTGATCATCTCACATAAACTTAAAGTAATTTTCGGTCATGTATCTGATTTAATATCCTCATACCCTAGACTTGAAAATACATTTAATATTGCATATATTTATTGTGATGTAATAACACCCAGTTGTGTTGGTAACCAAATGGTACATCTACTCGATATTTTACCTCTGAATACCTCATTTTATAGTAAAAAGGGTGCTCTTACCATGTTTAAAAATCTAGCACGTACTGTTATTACAGATGTAAGTATTCGTGTAGTAAGTGAGAATGGTGAAAATTTACCATTTGCAGATGATGTAGTGACAACCGTTGTTTTACATTTTAAACGACGTATGTAATCTAACTGTATATATATATATATATAGAATTAATTATGAAATCTATCAGTATACCTTTAACAGTCACGATGAGAGTATCTTACGCACATCCATCTACAGATGACTTTTCACGATATTTCCAACAAAATGTTTACGGTGGTGGTGTGAATGATATTCGTGTTTATCAAAACCATACTCGTGGTGGGTCATTTCTCGGTATGATGGGTAGATTTGCTAAAAACTCTATTCCTTTTTTGAAAAGAATACTTCTACCTGAATTTGGAACTTTTGTACGTAATGTTACAAATGATATTAGTACCGACACGCCACCCCGTGAGAGTATTAAGCGCAATATTAAACAATCTATGCGAAATATTGGTTCACGTGTTATAAATTCAAAAGGTGGTGGGAAAAGAAAATACAATCGAAAAAGTAGTATAAAAGGAAAAAAGAACAACGGTGGTAAAAATAAAAAAGGGAAAACTACTAAAAAAAAACAAGTAAGGAAGAAAAAGATGTGTAAGACTCCTCGTGATATTTTTGATAGCAATTTATATAATGTGACGTAATATATATATATATATGTAAATCACATTCACAGTCAGTCTGCTATAGATATTAGTGCTGGAAGGATGATCTCCTCTAACCCCTCAGGGGGTTCTATACCGACAACTCGCTATACAAACTCGCTTGCAGAGGAGTTCCCTTCCTACACACGTACCTATAAAGTTGAAAGTGGGATCTCTCAAAGGCTTTATCGAGACTTCTTACCAGTGAATGCCAATCTTAATAATGGTAATCTCACAGATACATATATTGAATTTGTGCTACCAAGCAATGCCCAAGAGTTTATGGATCTGGAGAGTTTTTCTATAGAAATGAAAGTTAACATTGTAAAGGCAGATGGTAATAAATTAGATGCAACAGACCAACTTACACTAGTTGATGGTTTTGCACATAGAATTATGAATCGATGCTCTTTATTTCTTAATGGTACATCAATTTCATCGGATCAATATTTTGGTATAAACAATGTTGTTAAATCGTATTTAAATATGGATAAATCATTGTTAGAAACCCACGGACGCAATATGTTTTATAAAAACTCCCAACATAACATTCAAGAGATTATAACAAATGAGGGATTCACCACCAATCTGAATGTTAATCATGAACGTAGCATAGTTGAAGATGCTAGAAATGGTATTCATTCTGTGGTACCACTAAATTTGGATGTTGCTTCAGCCAATTTTTATCTATTAAACGGTATAGAAATTAGACTACGAATTGACTTAGCCCCTCCGGAGGTTGTGATAAACACACACACTGGGGAAAAATATAAATACAACGTTGAATATATGAAATTGTGGGTTGAAAAAGTTGTTCCATACCCATCAGCTTTAATGGCTTTGAATAAATCTCTTTTTACACAAAATAGGTGTGTTGAATATTTATTCGAAAAAACTGTTACGAAAACATACATATGGCCACGGGGCTATACGAGTTTTTCCCATGATGATATTTTTACAGGACTGATACCACAATATTTCCATATTTTCTTTGTTAATCAACAATCTATTAATGGTCGATACGATAGAAATTCAATGTATCTTTCTCATTGTAATTTAAATAATATTAGGGTGGACGTTAACGGTAACATTGTGAAAACTTTAACTTGTCAATTTCCTTCAAGCATTGCCAATGTATTTCACAATACACTTGCAAATATAAACTCCACAAACTTACTATCTCACCAGTCTTACAGAAGTGGTCGCACCATTATGACATATGACCTCCGTACTTCGAATTGTAGTGATGTAATCCATTTGGAGAGAAGTGGGAATTTAAAAATAGACATTCAATCGGATATTGCTCAGGAAGAAAACATTATAATTTTTATTGTGGGTAAATTTACTGGTGTTGTTGAAATTGATGCAAACAGAAGGGTGAAAACCAATTTCACAATATAATTATGGATAATAACCAAATCACTGATATATTAGAAAAAGATATAAATTTAGTTATAGATTATAAAGGGTGCTTTATGAATAATTACTTACCGCAAAATATTTTTTCAAGTGGTGGTAATGCCTGTGTGGTAGTGAACAGCTTACATGAACCAGGTTTCGGTCATTGGCTGTTACTATATCGTTACAAACAAATACTCTACTTCTTTGATTCCTATGGCATGACTCCAGAGTTTTATGGTGGTGTAATAAAGGAATTTTATTCACTATATCCTGGTTTAAAAATATCTCCCATAAAAACCCAACTGCAAAGTAATACAAGTATTGTATGTGGAGCCTATTGTGTGTATTTTGCTAAAAAACTTTCACAGGGACATTCACTCAAAAAAATTATGGCTATGTTTAGTAGAAGCACATATTGTAATGACGTCATGATTAAACGATACATTTTTATGTTAACTAGATGCGTGTTTTCGAATAATAAATTTGTATGTTAATAATTTAAGTATGTATTTATAAATTAGAATTTTTTAATATTAAGTGTAAATTATGTAATTGTGTCGTGGTTATATATATATATATATATATAAAGTAGAGAGTAAGGAATATATGTATATATCTATATAGTTTAAATATAAATGTAAATAAGTCTAGTGATTTTCTTTATCCTTTTAAATACACAACTACACTCCCGTCTTCCCCTTCGACTGGGGGTCTACTTATCCTCCAGGGGTTGGGGGAGACTTCGTCATCCCCTAGGATGGGCTTCGCCCGTCCTACTGTAGAGGGGACTGTGTCCCCCTACTGTAGAGGGGGGGTTGTGTCTCCACAATTGGGGGCGACTGCGCCACCCCCCAAAGACTGGGACTTGGTCCGTTCTACGATGGGTGGCCGCGCCCCAAAGATTCGGGCGGCTTCGCCACCCCAAGATTGAGACGGCTTCGCCACCCCGTCGGGCGGGCTTCGCCCCACCCACTACTGCGGGGCGGCTTCACCGGTCTCTAAATCTAATCTATGTGGGAATTTAATCATTTCAAAACCCGAGTGAACGTAGCGAGTGAGGACGTACACATGCACTGTACACCGATGACTAACCTGTATAGTTACTGTGCACAGACTCGAAGGATTTAATAATTAAGAACCTGAGCGAGCGCAGCGAGCGAGGGCGCATACCATGCACTCACCGGTCATATTGCTGTGTACCGATGATTACATTTTTTTTAATATTGCTATCTATCATTAAGCAAAATGGATGATAAATGATTTTTAAATAATAATATAATTTAGAGATAAAATTTGAAATCACAGTCCTTAGGGGGCGACTAGACCGCCCCTATTGTGTGGGGGTGGGGTGGGACGAAGTCCTCCACCAGAACTGGACAAAGTCCATCCTAGTGGGGGGGACGGTGAAGCCACCACCCCATCCGGGGGACAAGTATGATTCCCGACTGGGTGGTGGGTGTCTATATTTATATATACAAGAAGGGATACCCGCCCTGCGGGCGGGGCCCTTCTT
>JAYJMJ010294145.1:0-10533 GCA_036873875.1 Laminaria ephemera
GTACAATTGAAAACATTTCATGTGCCGGTAGACTGCCGCTACAAATACGCCTCGCCGATCGCCCCCCCCCACCGCTACTATATCGTTGCG
Source organism: Laminaria ephemera (assembly GCA_036873875.1). Classification (NCBI taxonomy): domain Eukaryota; class Phaeophyceae; order Laminariales; family Laminariaceae; genus Laminaria; species Laminaria ephemera. Next base: position 91 of record JAYJMJ010294145.1, read on the forward strand.
AAACATTTCATGAGCAGATAGACTCTCGTTACTTTACTCCCCACCATCGTTATCATCGAGCGATGCACCCGCTGTCGCCAATTAACGGACTTGCTTTCCACCGTCTACCCCGATACCGCCGTAGAGTACTTCGCGTTGGCACACGTTGCCCCGAACGGGCAAGCCAAACAAAAGAGTTAACGTAATTAAAGCCCTATGCGTGTCGATCGCCGGTACCGTCCCTATGTGCGGCTCTCCGCCACCCCAGATATCGCCGCGCTACACCTCCGGTCCGAACGCGCCGGTGCACGCTGCCCGCCGGTGGCCCGCTAGCTTGCACCACATGCATATTTGCCACGCGCAGGCAAGGTGGGAGTGGTGGTAGTCACGCCCCGCGCCGCGGCAGTTGCGGCAAACTTCTCCCAGCTGAGGGTTACCCAGCGTGTTCCTTTGCTGCGCCTGCGCCGCGTTGTGTTGAGCCACCCGCTTGGCGCCGATGGCCGCGATTTCGGCGGGCGAGAGCACCGCCGCTCCCCCGCCCCCGTTGCCGCCTCCCGACCTACCCCCACCTCGCCCCCGGCCGCCCCCGGAGCGAGCCGGCAGAGGTCGGCGTTACCCCGAAGCCGTCGCCCCGCGCCCCTGGTGCGCCCCCCGCCCACCGTGTGTGTAGGAGTGGATCCCTCGGAAGGCATTGCTGTGCTTCGCGCCTGCGGCCGACCACTGGGCCTGCTTGCGCCGGGATGCCGCCCCTACCGGGGTTCCTGGCCCCCGAACCCGCACCCAGCCTGGCCTCCGAAGCCAGTCAGAGCTTGGCCCGCGAACCCGGTCCCGGCCGGGCTCGTGAAGTTATTCTTTGTTAGTGCGTGCACTTTACGCAAGTCCGCGCGGTCTTCCTCGTGGACCTCTTGGGACACCCCCTGCTCGAAAGGGGACATCTTGGTGAACACGGCTAAGACCATCCGTGGGTTTCCGCATGCTGCCACCATACGCCCACCGCGGGTGATAGTGTCGCTGAGAATCCCCCTCGCGTTCAGGAGGTTCAGATCCATAACCATCTTCATGGTCGCCTGCAGCGGCGTCACCAAGTCGTACCACTCAAAGGTACTGTCGACGTCGCACATCACGTCGCGCGCCGGATCCAGCCTGAGGCGCAGCTGTGGCCGTCGGTATTGGGGTCGGGGGGGAAAGCCGGTGGCTTGTGTGAGCGCGGTTTTGCTCGCCGTGTTTGTCTGTCCGATTATACCGTATTTGTTATGCGGCCGCGTATGGCATATGGGCGATGGGGTGTAACCCCGGGGTGGCGAACGCAGCCGCAAAATCGGGGGTGACATCATTGTTATCGTCGAAATGAAACCGTACTCGCTGCGGGTCGGCTCTTTCGTCGTACGTCGGAGTATGTGACCATAAAATCAATGCCTCACCTCGCGGCTGCGGGGCTGTAACCCGTTGCTACCGTCGGGATGAGACCGTACTCGCTGCGTGTTATCTCTGCCGTCGTATGTGAGCCTAAGTTTAGATCGTAGGCCGTGCTGGCCGCGGGGATGTAACCCGCTGTTATCATCGGGATAAGACCGTAACCGCTCCGTGTTGTCTCTGTCGTCGCGTGAGAGCAAAAAATAGATCGCCGGCATTATACCGTACTCGCTGTGGGTCAGCTCTGTCGTCGTACGTGAGCGCGGGGATGTAACCCGCTGTTATCATCGGGATAAGACCGTTATCGCTCCGTGTTGTCTCTGTCGCCGCGTGAGAGCATATAATAGATCGTCGGGATAGAACCGTACTCGGTGCGTGTCGGCTCTGTCGTCGTATGTGAGAATCAAAACCAACCCCCAAACCTCGATAACTGTGGGGTTGCAACTCGTTATTATCGCCCGCGCCCGCTGGGATTAAACCTGGCGCACGAGACGGGGCCGCGATCGCCGGGCCGATGGGGGTTACACCACCTGGATAAGCAAAGTCGCCGTCGGGGTGTGGTCCTACCGAAGCTACCCATCGAACCGGCAGATTCGGTGGTTGTAACCCCATATTGTGCTGCGTGCGTCGGGGTTTAAACCCTGTTTGATTGTTCCGGTCGACGACAGGCGGCATAGTGCTACCGAATAATACGCCTGCGTCTGGGGGTGTGACCCATTGTGCTCAGCCTCGTCCTCGGAGGTTAGACCCTGTTATGGAACTCTCGGTTATCGAGCCGGCCGGGGTTGAGACCCTTGAATGATCGTTTGTGATCGTCTAATTGGGCGCTCTATCCAATCCTTGCTGTATCTGTGCGACAGCCTTGTATCACCCTCGCCCAGCGACCGTTTTGGACCCGGATGGGCTGCATCCCGCGGATGAACATGCGTAAACTTCGGTGTGGGGCCTATTAATGGTTGGATACCCAGTTTTAAGGGCTATTCGGGACAGGCCAGGTTCACCGCTCTATCTGAGTTTCCGCGACTCCCACGTTAGATGTCGTATAGGTTTTAGTGTAGGGCTTTGCTCCCCCGCGGCGCGCCGAGATGACATTATATCTGTACCCGGTCTATACTTCTCTGCTTGGGGTTATTCCCTCCGCATGAGTCGTAACGGAGGGAAGCCATCTGTGATAGGCCGGTTCTACTACCCCTCTTCTTGCTACTGATACTGCTGCTACTGTTGTGCGGCTTCGATAGGTATTGTACGCGTGTACTGGACCGGAGATCCTACGAGTGCGCCGGGCATTGAGGGGTGTCGAAAGGAGTGTTCGAGCCATGGGTTTTTTATTCATTTATTTGTTTTTTCTAAAACGCGTCAGGTGAGAGTTTGGACCGTGGGATATTGTACGAGTGTGCCGGTAAGCGGCCGAGGGGAAGAAAGGGGTACTGCTGCTGCTGTTGTTCGGCTTCGACAGGGATCATACGCGTGTGCTGGTCAGAGCATCGTACCTGTGAAAGTAGGTGGGTGTCGGACGCGTGTACGAGTCATGGGATATCGAGAGGGAGGGGGGGGGTTATGGATTGGGCATGGGGATAGTACTGCTGCTGCTGTTGCTGCTGCCGGCGCTGCAGCTGCAACTACTGCTATACATAGTGCGACCGTTGCTGCTTCCGCGTGCTGCTACTATTATTGTGTTGTACCTCGGCACGGCGAGACGTAACGAGCGGGTGTACGGGTCGAGGGGAGGGTCGCATTAGGCGGGCGCCGGCGGATCCGCCGGTGCAATGGAGAACGTCGCTTCATGACCCCGGCTAGAGCTTCTGCCGCTGTGTTACTGCAGTGCGTACTGCACACTTATACTACGGCTGCTGTTATTACTGCTGCTATGCGACTGTGAGGCGTATCATTCGAGTATACAAGTGGGTATATGGGTCAGACGGGTATGTGGCGCTGCTGCTAACCGCTGTTGTGCTGCACCACGGCGTGTCCTACGAGTGGGCCGGGTGGTGCGTTTTCTTTTCTTTTTCTCGAGCGTGCGCAGCTATCGGTGACAACCGACCTGACGATCTGTGATATACTAGCGCTGCTGGGGCTACACTGGGTGATACGTATCATACGGGAGCGGTAAGGCATGCATCACCCTCGACGAACACAGAAAGGAATTACGAGACACAACCAAACGAGACGCCCTCACGCTCACACACCTCGCGGGGAATATCGGAGGACCGAACCAACGCCATCAGCTTGTTGTTCTTCGCTTGTTGTAGCACTTCTGCCGCTTGGAGTCTCTGTGCCGCCGTTTGCGCTCCTGTCTTGGCCACCTCAGGGTGTGGGGCTCCCACCTCCGCACCTGCTGCCCCTTTCCCCCTCTCCTGCGACGGTGCCGGGGTGGCGCCATCCTGACTCTGCTGTATCGGCGCTGGAGTATCGTTGGCCTGGCTGGCTGTCGCCGGCTGCGCCTCGAGAACTGCTGGCTTCTCGGCTGGTTTCTGCGGGGGTGGCATGAGTGCGGGCATGTACACCCTTGAGCCCCTCTCGAAGAGGGAGGGCCGCAGCGCTTCCAGTGCCCACGAGACCAGGACCCTCACCCCCTCCGCTTTTTTCATAGACACCGTCCCTACGGCAGAGGCGGACGCCGCCGACGCTTCCTCCGTCGCCGCGAACACCGATGTGTCCGCGTTGCCGCGGGCCGCCACCACAGGCGCTAGGCCCGAGGCGCACTCCGACAGGCCCATCTTCGAGAAGTTGGCTCCATCGTGGTGAATGACGCGTGTGAGGTCTAAGACGGTTGGCTGGCCGCGCAGGCCTGCCTTGTTACATCGAAGTTCACTCCTCGCCCAATCGGGAGGGAGCGGGTTGGCGCCCGCGGCGACCGTCGCGTCGGACATCCCGCTACTGTTGGACATGACCTCTGTGTTTTATTCCAACCTCCTTGTACTTGTCGTGCTGCTGTCGGGTACAGGAGTCGGCCACGGAGTAGACTCACTCAGTACCATCTCCAAGTAACATCAGGAGGCTTTCCTGAAAAGGGGACGCCATGCTGGCGTCCCCTCGTTTGTGGTTTCAGATTACTTGAATAATCGGTAGCGTTCGTGTAAGGGATTCAGGGGAACTAGTGTATCGTCTCTGATTGGCTCAAAATTCGGGGAAAACAGTTGAAAGCTAGACAAAGTAGACAAATTCAGATGTACCTGACCTTTTCAAGCCAAAAAGAGGTACGATATGAGGCTGGCCAATCACAAGGCTCCTGGTGTGCGATTTGTACATGTTTGAACTTTGTATGTGTTTTTGGCATCAAAGTGACCAGGTATACCTGTTTTTGGCAAAAACCCTTCTTTCTACCCTCGGACATCCACCACACCCAGTGTCCGTGCTGATTCTTCATCCTTAAGAGATAAAAACTCTGTGATGGGCAACACACAGGTTGTGAGCAGCCCCGATACTGGTGGGGGGTGGGTTGTTCAGTACACGCAAAAATGGTACAACCAGGCCCACCATATGTCGCCATCGATATAACATTTTTTGCCATCAAGTTCTCATTTGTCTTCCCGTTACTCTCCCATTCATCACTGCGTGTCTGCGCTCCGTCGCTTCCCATTGTCTTCCCATCGTTTCCCATCCCATCTCGTCCCACCGTTTCCCATTGTCTTCCCATCGACAATTTCCCATTGTTTCCCATATTATTCCTTCCCATCCCGTCCCATCAAAACTTCATGTGAGTCCCATCCCATTTCGTCTTAAATGTGCACGGATTCCATCCCGTCCCCATGGATCTGAAATGTCCCATCTTCCCATCCCATTCCCATCCCACATACCACAGATGTGGGCATTTCCCACCCCACCACAATGGGAGCCCAAAATTTTTTCCGCCTGCGGCCGGCGAAATAGTCCCATACCGTATCGCGTCGTGCCTCAATTCCCATGATAAGCCCTGTTATTTTTGGAAAAATGCCACCAAAACACGCGGCGGGGCCGCTCGACTGCCTCTGCCGACCTCCCAAAGGGTTGGGGTTAGCGTTAGGGTTAGGGTTAGGATTGGGTCTGCGGTGGGGCTGGTCTGGGCCGACGTGCAAGGTTGAAATCGACCAAAATCGGCCGGGAGGAAGTTTGTTGCATGCCCGTCCTGCACATAGGGCGAGCCCTGCGTACCACCGCACCATCTGTTGGTCAATTTGAAAAACATGACATTTCTCGCGCTACAGATGCTGTTTAGCTTTGAACTTTGGTGACATTGCCAACCACTCGCACGCCAACCGATGTCAGGGCCTAATGGAGCGCCGCGTTCCGTTTGGCACCGGCCTCGAAGTAGATATGCGGGGGTTTAGGGGTTGCAGAATGATCCGTAATGCAGGGGTAAGTTATGCAAACACAACATGGGGTACGTTCGAGTTATCTGCGGGCAGAATATATCAGGGCTTATCATGGGAGTTGAGGCACGACGCGGTACGGTATGGGACTATTTCGCCGGCCGCAGGCGGAAAAAAATTTGGGTTCCCGTTGTGGTGGGATGGGAAATGCCCACATCTGTGGTATGTGGGATGGGAATGGGATGTGAAGATGGGACATTTCAGATTCATGGGGACGGGATGGGATCCGAGCACATTTAAGACGAAATGGGATGGGACTCGCATGGAGTTTTGATGGGACGGGATGGGAAGGGATAATATGGGAAACAATGGGAAATTGTCGATGGGAAGACAATGGGAAACGGTGGGACGGGATGGGATGGGAAACGATGGGAAGACTATGGGAAGCGATGGCGTGCAGACACGCAGTGATGAATGGGAGAGTAACGGGAAGGCAAATGGGAACTTGATGGTAAAACATGTTATCGATGGCGACATATGGTAGGCCTGGTTGCACCATCTTTGTGTGAACTAAACAACCCACCCCCCACCAGTATGGGGGCTACTCACAACCTGTTTGTTACCCATCACAGAGTTTTTATCTCTTAAAGAGATGAAGAATCAGCACGGACACTGGGTGTGGTGAATGTCCAAGGGCAGAAAGAAAGGTTTATTGTGAAGAACAGACACACCACCAGAGGAAGGTGCAGCCAGCCGTACCGTTGCGGTGTCGAACGACAGATGATTTGTACCCAGCATACAAATACATGATACCAAGTATTTACCTGGTCTATTATTACCAGGTACCTGGTATATATTTACTACCAGGTACCAGGTACCAGTATGTAAAATAATGTATAATAACTGGTACCTGGTATTATATATTATGTACCAGGTGCCATCTACGATACTCATGATACATAAAAGAAAACGAACAAAAATATAGACAACGTACGAGTACGAGTACTGGGAGAAAGTGGGCTGAAGTGGGAAGGACATGGGAGAGAGTAAGTGGGCATAACATGGTACATGCGATGGGAGCGAGCCTGTACACAATGGGCATGGGTCGGGAGTAAGTGTGGATATATGGTACGGGAAGCATGTGGGACATTTTCTTACGTGAGATGGGAAGCAAGTGGGACGGGAGGGTTTTCCCTCAGTGAGATGGGAAGCAAATGAGAGTAGAATCCATGATGGGATGGGATGGGAAGTCGTGGATGGGACATAATCCACGATGGTTTTACCGCCCATTTCCCATCCCATCCCATCCCCATATGGGATTCCCATCCCACTGTCTCCCATGATAAGCCCTGAATATATTATTGTCTCGAAAAGCATGCCCCCTGTGCAGAACTTCGTAAGAAACCTCCAGGAAACCCATTTCAAAAACTCTGTCGGGCTTCGGTCGGTTTTAGAAATTTCACAACAGAGGTTTACCCCTGTTCTTGTAAAAAAAGGTACTAGCGGGACCTGAGACCCGAGTACTCGGTGTTCCACTTGAAAACCCCAGGGGTGGTCGCTTATCACCACGTAAATCATGTCCCCTGGGCATTATTGCGTTGAAATTTTTCCAGGAAACTCATGTTAAAAAGTGCAGTTGCCAAAAAAGGTACACCCGGTTACTTGAAAGCCAAAAAAAAGTACAGATAGCATGCATACAAGCGAAAAAGGCATACCTGGTACTTCGAGGTATTTACCGGTACACTGGTATAATATGTTCGTAGCAGCAACGGGAAGTCATCAAACTTGAGCACGAATACATGGATGCATTTCGTACTACCGGTACTTCGTCGCCAAAGCTCCCGGGTCGGTCAAGAAAATCGCTCACAGTCTCTAAAAACGCTTGCGTGTATGTGGTGTATGACGATCGGGGTGGACGTCGGGGTCAGGGTTAAGGTTAAGAGTTCGGTTGGGAAATAGCCAATCCTAACAGTAGCAAGTGACGACCAACCGTAAGTTTTCGGAGGGTACCTCCTGCATGTTCGACATTTTTTTTGCTGGTTGCGTGGTCAGCCCTCGAATTGCTGTTGCCGACCCTCGATTTTGGTCTGGGTGGGAGAAGGGTGCTTGTTGGGCCCTGCCGGCGGCTAACTTATATACCCGGGGTCAGTTTGGAGGGCTTAGGTCAGGGTGGGATCAGGGTGCCAAGTGCAAACTAGTGTGCGTGTGTGTGTTGATCAATGAAACACCCCGACGTATCAGTACTTGACCAATGAAGGGGTTTCTGGAATAAGTGGTCAGCTCTACCGTTTTTTCGACCAAACAACAGCCCTCCGCCCGCCCGCGCCACAACTCTCGCCTTGCCGTTTCCTTTCTCCTCTTACCGTTGTCTTTGTGTCGTTCAATCATCTGATTACTTGTGTATCGTTCTTCATCTACCATCGCATCGCCTTGCTATCGGTTGTTTTTTTCTGGCCCTAAACCTACGATACAATGCTATTACTACTGCCACTCCTCCTCCTACGATTACTATTACTACAGCAGCAGCAGTAGTGGAAGTATCAGAGTAATCCTTCCAGACCACCGGCAGCGGCACAACCCTTTATTTGCTCTGTGCATGGCAATTGGCGGTAGGGTGTGTGAGTGTTTCGCGCACCTCCAATGGACGGGCCACCGCGCGCTTTGGCGGGGTAGTGAGGGGGAATACTGCACGGTTTCTGATTGGTTGAAAGTACAGAAGAGGTCCTTTATAGTCGTCCCCGATGGCCTAGTGGGTTAACCTCGTACCAATAACCACTAAAGGTCGATTTCGCAAGTTCGAGTCCCCCCGAGTGCATACCGATCTGGACAGAATCACGAACTGCTGTGGATGCAACACTAATAAGTTACACCCGCTCTCTGCTGAGGCACCGACTAATTGAAGGTCCAGATGCAGCGTGTTAAAAACGCGGCGTAATTGACTGCACCAAACAAATATCTAGAGATTAGAGTGAACCGGAAACCCGGGGATGGAGGGTGGTTTAAGATCCCCCGCGGTCTTAAGGCTGAAAATGACTAAGTACCTGCCAGTACCTGGAGCACTAATTAGCTGAAAATGTTCGAGTACCTGCCAGTACCTGGAGTACTTAAAGCTGAGAATGACTGAGTACCTGCCAATACCTGGAGTATTTAAACCTGAAAAGTACTAAGTACCTGCCAGTACCTGAAGTACTTAAAGCTGAAAATGACTTGAGTACCTGACAGTACTTGGAGTGTTCAGAACTGAAATGTGCTCAGTACCCGCCAGTACCTGCAATACTTAAAGCTGAAAATGACTGAGTACCTGCCAGTACCTGGAGTACTTTAAGCTGAAAATGACTAAGTACCTGCCAGTACCTGGAGTACTAAAAGCTGAAAAGTACTGAGTACTAGCCAGTACCTGGAGTATCAAAACCCGAAATGACTGGTACTGGGTGATACTGGTACTCTCACGACCTTTGCACTACTGAAGTCCAAAAACAGTTGAACGCCAAACAGAGAAAAATATGCCGGGTTACCGCATTACCGTACGGCACTACGGCGAGGTGTCTGATCGGTAGGTACCCGTAATTGGTCTGGGTCGCCGAAATCACGTATTACCCCCTTCCCCCCGGTAACAAAAGCCATACATTTATGTAGGAAACCCTTGCATATGCTGCCTGAGCAGCTCCTGTGGCTGCCATATTTGGAGTTTGAGCTTGCGCTGTGGCCCCGCGACCTGCTGCGACAATGGCTATAACAACTTGGCTGCCCAAGAACTCCAAGCATGCTGATGTGTGCGAGAGATTCGACCCTTTCATCGACAATCGACATCCCCGCTCGCCAAGCGGGCAGCTACAACGATTGGCGTCAAATATGCCAGGAGATGGCACTTTCACCCCTAGCAAATATGTCAGGAGATGGCACTTTCACCCCTAGCAAATATGTCAGGAGATGGCACTTTCACCCCTAGACAGACGTTGTCAAGGCGCCTTGACAGACAGCCTTGACGGCCAAAAACCAGGGGACACGAAAAAAATCTCCGTTTTTCGGCAATGCCTAACCAAGGTGTTAAAAAATATAGAAAGGGGGTTGCCACACATACAAATGGAGGCTTTTTCTACCAGGGGGATACAAGACAATCCGTCTAGAGGGATGGAAACGCCTCGACAAGACAGTCTTGACTGACTTGACGCTTGCCCGTCTTCTGACATCTTTGACAACAATTGCCGTGGCAAGCGCAAGTCATGCCGCACTGAAACCAGCTTAATCCCCCCTGGTTCGCATGCCAGCACTACACTTCCTCAAGAAAAAGGAGGACAGTGGTGTCGCAATTACGCAACCCCCCCTCGCCCCCAGCAAGAAAAGCCATACATGTCTATAGGAAACCCCTGCGTTTGGACTTTCGAGCTTTTGCGCCTACGAGCTACGAAAGAGATGCCATAAACATAATTACATGTGTCCCCGCGTTTTTTTTAAACCTTTATCACTGGACCCGCTTCGCTCTCAGCGCTCCCACTTGGAACACGCCCGCCCAACTCCCCCTCCCCGAGAACCCTTCGAGAACCCTTCCCGGCTTTCTTCGCGCTCTTCGCTTTCTTCGCGTTCTTCGCGTTCTTCGTGTGCTTTTCTCTCATGTTTTTGAACCTCCTGCTTCTTCTGCTCACACCACGACGTGAACGCACAGATGGATCAAGCTCCGACAGCCACAACACAGTCTCTATCTACGTACCGCCAGCACAGCAGAACAACCTGCAATCGACCCTGCACAGAGCAGCAAAGTACA